>ML685834.1:880077-1064983 GCA_007922175.1 Pelusios castaneus
TTGCTGCCTGCGGGAAGGGGGAGTATGGAAGAGACAAGGGGGGCAAGCAATGAGAGTGGAAGGATGTGACAGTGAGCTGGCTGAGTGAGGGAGGGGCTGGGGCTTGGGGTGGAGTGGAGTGGGGTGGGGGGGAGAAGAGGTGGGGAGCGGGCCTGGGATGGAGCAGAAGTGGGGCAGAAGGGGCGGGGGGGACGACTGAGAGGCTTGGAATTCTTGTCAGTGGACTTGCCCAGACCAGCTGCTGGTTTTTAATTGCAGTGTAGCTATATCCTTGGAGGGAATGCATTGTTATTAACTATCCCGGGATCTGTCCAGTTTCTTTTGACACAACAGGCAGAAGTGAATCAGGCTGAGAACTCTGTCTCAGCAATACTCCTGGGCACTGTCCTTGTCACAAGTTTACTAGGTTATAATGCTCCTAGCCACGCTGGTTCAGACAGCTTTCTGCTCAACAGATTTTGGTCATTATAGAGCTCTTAATACAGCAAAAAGAAATCATTCTTAGCTGCTGGACAAAACAAGATGCTAAAATTGAATAAGAAAATGCTGAAGGAAACCCTGAAAGGCATTCTGTAAAATCTTAATTACTAAGAAAAGCTTAAGGCCTGAAAGAAACTCTAACTCCAAGCTGCATATATCTCTGATTAAGGTTTCCCTTGTTATATTCTGCAGGAGACTGGAAAGGGCGATAGTCAGGAAAAACATTAATGAGACAATAACAAGGCTTTGCTACAAAGATAAAGCAGAAAATAATTCAATTTAGAAACCAAATTGGGGGTGAAGAATCCACTCAGAGTACATGGAAAATGGAAACAAATGCAGCTTACTGAGACTACAGCTGCAGTTTCAAAGTCTGGTGACCTAAGTCTCTAAGTTTCCACGCTCAGTGGGCTCACAATCTATTACAGCCTTAGAATGCCTCTTAGCAGGGCTTCACTGATACATGCTTTATAGGGGGGATGCTACTTTTTTTCTGCCCCATTCCTGTGTTTATGAAACAAATATTTTTATTTAACTGCTGTTGTGGATCTGTAGCAAGGGGGCATGGCCTCCCTTGGAGACTGACAGGGAGGAACCCACTCAACCCATGGATGTAGGGAAGCCATATGCACCATTCTGGAAGCAGAGGGGCAGAGCTAAAACAGGAACAGGAAGTATAAAGGATGGGCCCCGCCTCTCAAGCATGGGGGAAATGCTGGAGAAGAAGGACATCCAGTCCTGGGACTTAAGCCCAGCCCCAATGAAGAGCCACCAAAGCTGCCACTGGTTGGAGCCCCGAGGGCTACTTGCTGGAGTTGCCAGCCACCCTGTGACTTGCCAGAGCTGCTGGATGCTGGTATTGCTCGGGCTGCCCCTTGCAATTTACCCCCAGGAGATAGGTATTGACTGGGGATACAGGTATGTGAGCATAGGGGCAGAGGAAGTAACATCAGTCCAACTATGTTTGAGCCCAAGCACTTGTCAGCAAGTTTTGGCTGGACCCCCACTGATTCTGTAGCAGGATGCCCTGCCACTGCTAGGGCATGGTGGAGTTAGAGAATCTGTGTCCCCCTCTCCTCCAATGCCACACCAACTTTGGGGTGACAGCCTGTGAAGCCTCATGGTTATAGACTGGCTGTTTGCCCTGCCCTGAACGAAGGTGTGGGCAATAGACTGGAGAGAACTAATCCACTGTTTATGCCGTAGCCACATGGTTGTGGTCAAGAAAGGCCATGGTTGTGGTCAAGAAAGGCCTACTTTGGAGACTGACAGTCCCTCTTGTTAGGCACCCTGCCCTGCAACACACACAATGAGGAAGAGCAAGCTTAAGAAAAAAGTTAAACAAAACCAGGAAAATCTCACAGAGAGACTCAAAGAGAATTTGAAGCAGCTTGAATGAAGCTGATAAAACTGCCACATTGTCCCCTCTGGGAAGAGGGGCCGTGACCCTTTCTGTCACATGGCGAGATTGAGATTCCGTGGAGCTATAAGGGGTGAATGAGCAGCAAAATATGCAAAACCCAGAATCCATGACAGCTAGACCTGGTCCCTACCCCTGCTTTGTGCATTGACACATGATTTAGGTTCACAGAGCCTCCACAAATGCACAGCCTACTGTGATGGAAAGAAATCCTGTGGAGGGGAAGCTACTGATGAGCTTGTTGTAGACTACTTAAAGCATCATTATTCCCAAGGAACTTCAAAGAAAACATGCTCGTTTGTATGCTGTTTCCCAATCCTTCCATCTTGCTCTCTGACCACAGCCTCTTGGTCATAAGCTCTTCTGTAAGGGCAGCAAAGGGAAGGAGATGTGGGTACCTGAAACCCATTCCATTCTCCCCTGCTACTCTTCTGCATGGGATTGAGCTGTTACACTTTCCCAATAACACAAGCTAAAATGATACATAGTTTGAGTGAGAGAAGATTAATGCTGTATTTTACCAGTGAGTGAATCAAAACCACCAATCACTAGCCAAATGTGCATACTGTCCTGTGATTCTCATGCAAGTCTGCCTTATAGAGAAGAACAGCAAATGCTGAAAGATGATATGGAGTCTCCCACTTAAAGATTGAGTAGCCACTGGTGTGTGAATCTCCCACATTAAACCACAATGTGCCAGAAATGACAAATCCCCAAGAACCTATTTGTACCTGGTTACCATGTTCATATAGCATATATATGCCTCAGAAAAACATAATGAATTTTCATCCAAACCATCTACGGCTTTGTGTTTGTCTTATCTGGGGAGTGTCAGCATTCATGATTACATACATAGGAAAATATGGGGAGGAATGAGCTAAAAATCCAATGTACTCATAAAAGACACAGACAAAAAGAAGCCCCTCACTACATTGCATTCAAAGATTTCTATTGTCAAGATGATCCCTCGAAGTGAGAGCAGAGAAAAAAGGAACATTGGCCAAGCAACGAAGTATGAATACAGTAAAAGAAATGTCAGTCACCAGTAATTATATTTATCAGATTTTGACTGATTCACAAGAGCCCATAGTTTCTCTCAGGACTGATAAAACAGGCCATAGGCTTGTGGACTAAGATAATATGGATAGCTTTTTCTTAAAAAATATAAACAAGTCCAGCAGTTTTCCTGAGCTGGTCCTGGTTTATTCTCAATGGGCGTGATTCAGTCAGCATAAAATCAGTGCCTTGCAGGGTTGGGTCAACTGTAAATGAGCTTAAAGAACTTGCATTGGCATTTAAGACTGCATATTCACAAATTGATTTCAGTGTAGAAGTATGCTGAGAGCTGTGTTAAGGTGCTGAGACATAGGGAAGACATTACATCTGCTGCATGCAAACTGTGGGAGTCAGAGAAGAATGTATGCAAGGTTAAACAACTTTGTTATAAGTTATATTTAAAGCGAAATAGCACCTAAAAGCAACTAACCCAGGCAACAGGAAAGGTAAGAGGCAACAGCTGCTGTGACCTATTACTGTCCTGGCCTCCTTTTTACACTCAAATCCAGGCAAACCTAACTTTTCAAGGCCTTCTTAGTGTGCTTCAGTTCATCCCAACAGGGACCCATGGAATTCCAAAGCCTAGCTGATGCCTTCAGGCCCATTCAGAATGCCACATGAGGATACATCACGAGAGATTGAGCAGCACTGCAAAACCGGTCCCTCTTGCCATCGAAGATGCACTGATGCCTAATTGCGTGGGTCAGGAGACCCAGCCATGCTAGATCCCCAGTAGTTCCACCTTCACCAGATGGACATGCTGCCAGACAAACTGCCCAAAGCTGTTATCCCATGAAAGAAACAAACCATGAATGCAGCCCTCATATCTGTGCATATATCAAGTGGTTCATGTCTCTGCAATGCAACCTGAGTTACTGCTTCAAAGGCCAAGATCCAACAACCTGCAACCCTCCTGCAATTAGCCAATACGCAATACATAACCCCATATGAACAAAATTCAACACTTGATGTTAACACTATGCATGCAATCACTAACCTGTAAGAGAAATTGAACAGGGTGTTTCTAACAGCACGAGTGGAAGAGGTGAAAGAGGAAAAGGTCTACTTCTGCCTAGAGTCACTTTTTATGGAAGTAGCCCACGACAGATACTGAGATTGGCCAATAGCAACCCTCCTCATGGAGGTGCAGCTGCTGTTTGGGCACCACTGTGCCACTCCAGATGTGTGGAGCATCCTTCGAGCCACACTTAGAATTTCAGCACCAGGACCCCTTTGCAAACCGTGAACATTCTTCTCCAATATAATCCAGTTTCTAGCTACCACCCATATTTGGATTAGAGACTTGAAGATAGTGAGTTAAAAGGACAGAGGGGTGGTGTTAGAAAGTCCAAAAGTTTTATAACTTTTTCCAGAGCACGTAACAGGAGACCAAGACTTAAAAGATTTTGTCTTTAGAATTAGATCCCTTCTGATTGTTGGTACCCAGCCTTCCTTTAGGAACATATATAGAGGTCAGAGTATCAGTTAAACACCTCAATCCATTGATTTATTCACTACTAAAGGCTCCAGGTAACTTTTTAAACAATTCATATGTCCTACACCAATGAGAAACACAACCAAAAGGAAAACAAACAAGGAGTCCTGTGGCACTTTTAAAGACTAACCAATTTATTTATCGCATGAGCTTTCGTGGGAAAATCCCACTTCGTCACCAGGAACCTCACAGTGACAACACTACTACAACCAGATTTCTAGCTCCTAAAGCGCAGACCTCTCCTTTAACTAAAGGATACCGTCTATTAGTTATTAGTAATATAGGGCCCATGGGGCACAACGGAGCAGTTTTCATTCCGTTAAGTGGAGGACAGTACAAGATACTCATACTAGGCAGATCACTATAATGACTTATCGAGAGGTGATCACCTCAAAATTGAAACTTTGGCACACACTGTTATTTCTTCAAAGCGTCTGACGAAGTGGGATTTTCTCCCACGAAAGCTCATGTGATAAATAAATTTGTTAGTCTTTAAAAGTGCCACAGGACCCTGTTTCTCTGCAATAGACTAACATGGGCTACCCCTTTGGAACTGTTATTTGTCTCTCTCATATTTTGACTTTTCAAATAGTATAGTCAACAAAAGACTAAAATGAAAATAGACTGTTTATTATATCATTCACCAACCACAAATATCAATATAATTGAACATATTCCCCCACCCTTTTGATTCTACAAACAGCTCTTTCCCTGACAGTAATTATATGTTCCACGTGCATAGGATGGGGACAAAAATACCCATTTGTGCCCTTTTCATTTTGATAGCTCTTTGGTAAATTAGACCTAGGATCAAGGGAACAAGTTCTTTCATTTTGCAATATGCTGAATAATGGGGTATTTGATCTGTCTCAGAC
Organism: Pelusios castaneus; assembly: GCA_007922175.1. Lineage (NCBI taxonomy): Eukaryota > Metazoa > Chordata > Testudines > Pelomedusidae > Pelusios > Pelusios castaneus. The sequence continues at coordinate 885,404 of ML685834.1, forward strand.
TTAAAATATTCTTTTTAAATAGGACAGAAGGTAAGAAATACTTGTTGATTTTAATCTCTCTTGTTGAAGCACTTTGGAACAGACATATATTACTAAAGGTTTAGCTATCTAGACATATACTGAGTCCCATTAAGAATCTAAGTGGCCACTGGATGTCACAATTTCTATATAAAATACAATAGAAAGAACATTTTTTTCGGTAGCAAAAACAATGATCCTCAGTTATATTAGTCCTGCAGAAGACAGGTACAATGCTTTGGAAGTTTGTTATTTGTGTACTGCTTCTTCATTATTTTATGTGTAACTAAAAAAATCATAAAATGTATGTGACTATATGAATTCTAATAATAAATTATTATGATTGTGTTCTGTAGTTCATACTAACGTCCCCCACCAGCCAAATGGTCCTTCAATTTTACAATTAGAGATTCAAACATTCATCGCATTGAAACATAGCCACTTCTTGGGGTTAAATATGGCAGCTGTTTCACAGCACACAGCCACACTACATGACAAATGAAAAAGAATAAACACTCTTATTGAAATGACAAGAAATTTCAAATAAGCAGAATGGAATTACCTAGTTGGAGTCTAGCCTGGAGCTCTGTTAATTTATGCTTTGAAAAACATATCAGAGCAAGAGTCAAAATGACGGGAAATGATGCTGTCACCTCGTATTCTAAGTTCCATTAAGATAATTTCTTAAGATTCAGACATAGCATATTTATGGAAATTGAAAACTAAGCTCACAAAAGTTGCAAAGGGTGATGAATGATCTTAACTTTAGGACTACCAATGGGATACTCAGTGTACCTTAAATTAAGCATGTGAATAAATTGTTACAGGATTGGGCCATAAGGGGCATTTTCTGTTAATTTTCACGCTGAATTTCACTCCAGGGGACTTTCAGGAGCCAAATTTTCCCCTCAAGATTGCCATGCTGTTCTCTCTGGCTTCAATAAAGCCAGACTGTATGCATTCAAAGACAAAAATTTAGTTGTTACATTTTCATTACTGACATACAGAAACATACTCAAATTTCTATTATATAAAATATACTAGAACATATGTCACTCATCTTTCATATGCAGTGTCACAATGGGTATGCAATCTGCAGGTCAGAGTAGCTGATCTACTTTGACCTCTATTTTGCTTCCACTGGAAAATATTCAGTGCACAAGCCGAACATTGCTACTCATGTATCTGTCAGGAAAATTTATTTTACAGACAGTTTAAGACATGACGTGAAATGAATTGCTGGTAGAATTTCTCTGAAAGCAATCATAGGTGTTGTAAGGATACATACTTCTCAAGTATCCAAAAAGATTATTCATGTTGCCTTAGCCCTTTTCCTCCATCAGTTTCAAGCCAGCTGTTTAAAATATTTGATTCTAAATAACACCCATGATTGTTGGAAGGAATCTATTTAATGTTTTGATGCCATCAGTTTCTGTGTGACATTGCTGGCACTAGATAATGATGGCTAGAAAAAACAGCTTCTGCTGTGAAAATATTAAAAGTGCCATGCACCATTAATAAATGGCAACTATTCTTTATTTGAAACAGGACAACCTGAGACTAAAAGTTGCTTGTCTGTATCAATAAGGAAGAACTGATGAAGAGGGTGCCATATGCCAGCTTCATTCACTGAGAAATAACTTCACAATCAGTCTGTACTAATGCATGAGCTGCAGAGGCTGACCAATATTTCTTCCCAAACTTGAAAATTACCTATCAACTTTCACCAGCATGAATACAATACTATAAAATTGGGCTCATGATTCTGATGCTGATGGGAGAATGCTGTTTATTGCATCAACTGTAGCTGGTGAGCAAAAGGGAAAAGCCAACAAGGCGCAGTGCAGGGCAATGCCAGTAAGAACAATAAACACCCATAGCCAATGGTTGGATAAGATCTAGGGGAGCTGTTCTTCATCCTGACTGTTCCTTGCAGAGCCACACTCTCCCTGAGCATGTCTTCTTCACTAACCCGTAACTATATGAGAAAACCTGAAAAAAATATTTTCCAAAGGGGTAGCCGTGTTAGTCTAGGTCAGCCTGTCTCCTGTAGTAGTTGACTTCTGGGTACCCATCTGGCTCTGTCAATCTGTTTTTTCACTTCCGCAGGTGGGTACTGTAGTTTTAAGAATGCTTGATAAAGACCCTGAAGGTGTCTGTCTCTGTCCGAAGGATCGGAGCAAATGCAGTTGTATCTTAGGGCTTGGCTGTAGACAATGGATCCGGTGGAATGTCTTGGATGAAAGCTCAAGGGATGTAAGTAACTATAGCGATCAGTACGCTTTCAGTATAGGGTGGTGTTCTTACTGGCATTGCCCTGCACTGCGCCTTGTTGGCTTTTCCCTTTTGCTCACCAGCTACAGTTGATGCAATAAACAGCATTCTCCCATCAGCATCAGAATCATGAGCCCAATTTTATAGTATTGTATTCATGCTGGTGAAAGTTGATAGGTAATTTTCAAGTTTGGGAAGAAACATTGGTCAGCCTCTGCAGCTCATGCATCCATCTCTAATTTGCACTGTAGTGTCCAGAAAGTGGATCTTCTGTGCAGAGTGTTCCAGGCTCACTTTGATTGTGGAGTGGAAATTGTTGAAATCTCTGTGGAAATCTTCAAGGGTATCTTTACTGTGGGTCTAGATGATGAAGATGTCATCAGTGCAGCGTATGTAAAGCAACGGTGCTTTGGGATGAGATCTGAGGAAGCATTGTTCTAAGTCAGCCATAAAAATGTTGTCATATTGTGAGGCCATGTGGGTATCCATAGCAGTGCCGCTGACTTGAAAGTATAAACTATCTTCAAATCTGATATGGTTGTGGGTGAGTACAAAGATACTGAATGGCCCCACAATATGCCAACATTTTACTCAGAAATCAACTACTACAGGAGAAGTCAAAAAAAGAAAACAGAACGCCATTGGTCATCACCTACAACCCCCAAGTCAGACCTCTACAGCACGTCATTGAGCATCTACAACCTATACTACATGACGATCCCTCACTGTCTCAAGCCTTGGGAGACAGACCTCTCCTTGCTTACAGACAGCACCTCCAACCTTAAACAGATACTCACAAGCAACTACAGACTAAACAACAGAAACATTAAAGCAGGAACATATCCCTGAAACAGACCACAATGTCAACTTCCCCCACATATCTACACAAAAGACACCATCACAGGACCTAATCAAGCCAGATACTCCATCAAGAGCTCATTCACCTGCTCATCCTATGCATCATGTGCCAGAAATGCCCCCTTGCCTTATATATTGGACAAACAAGACAGTCTCTGCACAAAAAGAATAAATGGACAGATGTCCGACATCAGAAATCACAACATTCAAAAACTGATAGAACACTTCAATCTCCCTGCTCACTCCATTGATGACTTGTTAATAGCTCTGCTCAAAGAAATGAATAACAAGTTGCAGCTTCAAAGAAAAACTGCAGAATTGGAATTTATATGCAAATTCAACTTCATTGCCTCAGGGTTAAATAGGGACTATGGATTTTATTCTCATTACAAAAAGTGATTTGACCTCACCTTCCTCTATGTGCTGTTCTCCAGTGTTTTAATCCCAACACCTATTCTGATTTGCTGTTACAGCCAGACCTGATTCTGTGTCATACATTTTCCTGCATTTAATTCCTCCCATTTTGTAAATTCCCCATCTTCAAAGCGTCTGACAAAGTGGGATTTTCTCCCATGAAAGCTCATGTGATAAATAAATGTGTCTTTAAAAGTGCCACAGGACTCCTTGTGTGTTTGAAAAAATATGGCCACTTATTACATTTCAGAAAAGCATCCAGATGTTTGGCTGCCTGCTCATACCAGTTCTGTATGACTTATTAGACTGGTGATCTCAAGAGATCAGGTGTCCTTGTAAGATTTCAGGTAAAATCTGAATGTATAGTTTTCTTTTGGCTGGGAAAAAAAAATCACAAAAATAACCCCTCTCTTGGGTTCATGGCTTTCATTCTGAATAAAATCCCTAAAATTACACCAATATGTGATTTTATCGTTAAAATGTAGTTATTGTAAGTAACCAAGCCACAGTAAACACTTTCCATCCCCTACGTTTCAGAAGGAGCAAGACATGCTTCTTTGACTGAGCTTGTCGGGTAGCTCATAAGAACTCCCAACAATCTGCAACCAAACTCAGGGTTTTCCTCCATATGTTAGTCATTCTGTCATCTCATGCGTCTCTAAGAAGCTCTGCAGAGTCATCTGAATCCTCTCTGAAATGCAGCTGAACATTTTCAGTTATTTGCTGGGCATAGACAAACTTTTCTTTGCTGCGTTTGACACAGAGCTTTACTTCCTGCTGCGGAATCTCAGCTTTTCCTTGTCACAGATTTGATTTCCTACTGGTTGAGAGTCTCCAGTTTTATTTTTAATTCCCACAGAGCAAGCACTAGTATCTTGATTGTTAGCTTTTTAAAAATCTCATATTGTTGGGCTATTTTCTCCTTTTTAAAAGCTTGCCAGAATCTGAAGAAACCCTTCTCTTCAAAGCCTAAACAACTTTTGCCTATCTATTTTATACTAGAATTTAGAACTGAGCTATGCCAAATACCTTGTGGTGTGTTCTCATCTTATAGCCTCTGACATTCACAAATGTATTGATGTTCCTGGGAATTATGAGTATAACTGAAACAGGCTGAAATGACATACACATCAGCAGCAGTTGGAGTAACTGAATACTCTTTACTTTGCAAGTGAAATTAGTTCCATCTTCTCCAAACTAAAAGAATAATCTTCATCAATACCAGTCAGAAGGCCTGATTAGTTCTCGCATGAGAGAAAAATAGTTTTAAAAAAAAGGGATCTGCAAAGAAAAGAATGTTTCAAGATTTGCAATATTAATAAATAAAATAACAATAAATAATAAGTATCCAGTTAGCACCTAGAAGTCTCATTCAAAGATCAGAATCCTATTCTTCCAGGTAATATCAGACAGGAAGTAAAAGTGGTGTCCCTTCTCCAAAGAGTTTACAATCACAGTTCATAAAAAAAGATAATGAGTGGACAAAACAGACAGATTGGGTATGATGGGAAGTGAAGGACAAGGTAAAAGTGAAATGTGAAACTTTTGCTTAGTAAGCAATAGTTAAAGCTCACCACCTCCCTAGCCAATCTGCTAAATTCTTAAATGCCACTCGCTTAGCAATTTCCTGCTTTTCTAGTTTATAACCAGTGCTATAGCACTTTGAAAACTGGTTTGTAATCTCTTACAGTACATCTGAGCCGCATACTGTCAAACCATATGCTACTTTATACTAAGGTAGTCACCAAAAATGGTAATGGCAACTATTTTCAAATGTTTCACAGCTTATTCAAGCCGAGAATTGCTTCTTTCCTTATAAAAATTCAGACTCTGAGCTGAGAAAAGTATTGTTTTCCTTCAAGACATTTTTTCCCAGGAGTTTTAAATCTTACTTTTATGGGTTATTTTTAACATTGTCATAATAATTTGCTTTGCTTAAACAAATGAGGTTTTGATGTGTTAGTCTTAAATTTACTGTTATGTTCAGAGAATTCTTGTGACAACAGAGAAAAACATTTATAAATTAAAAGTTATTGATCTTATTAATAACAGCCATGGGTTTTTATTGGCTGCAGGGGATTTAATACTACATTGAAATTCTGAGCATCATTTCTTCACCTGAATTCAATGTCTAGGCAGTAAATTCTCCTAAACATTCCCTGTTTAATCAAGAATAAAAACCTTGCCTTGTGGTAATAAATAACTACAATGTGGCTGTGAAAAGCCCTAAATCAGATCTTCTTATTGATCAGTACTGGGCTGATTTAATTTAATAATTTGTATGCTAATTTACAGAATTCATAGAGACTGGCATTTTCATTATGTAAATTCATCAACATTTTTCATCCGAGGAAAAAAGTGAACATCAAACAATAAAGTTCTGTTCACTAAAAACAGAGAAGTGTGTGTGTGTGTAAAATCACAGAATTATGTAATCACTGTAATTATGTAATCACTGTATGGGTAACAGGTTAGATCAGATTAGATTTGAGTTGTAAATTTAAGTGGTAAAACATAAGTAGGCTCACACCCCAGGGGTAGAGAATTAATAAATATGTATCAAAGATGTGTGTATTAGGTATTAAGATAAGGCTGTAATGCAAGGCCGGGCTTTAGGTCTGTAAGGTATCTAGACTGATGATAGATGGCCTCAAGCCTGAAACAAATTGCCATGACCAGCTGACTGAGACATAAACCTGTACCGGTACAGTATAACATTACAGAGAAAGATATGCAAAGTGCTGGTGTTCTGGAAACTATGCAGGAATAGACTGGAAAATATGCCCCAATGTGCCAGTTATTACTGCAAGAGGCCTAACGATAACACTATGAGGGGGCAGGGTCTGTAATAGCTTCAAGTTGTTAGGTAACTCATTGATGTAGATGCCAAAGAGAATAAGGGGAACAAGGGTTAATCTGAGAAATGGGGCATCCTACAATTCCTGGGGAGTGAAAGTGCAAATAAGGACGTTCATGCATATGAATGTGAGTATATTACTTGTAGTAAATCAACCTCATGTGTTCCTAGAGTTTTCAAACCTAAGCATATTTCTAAGGGTGGTTCTCACTCCGCTAATACTGATACTATACCATGGGTCACTGTCGTTTTTAAGGTACCATTGGAAATACCAAGCCATCAATAGGCTACAGAAGTTTACAGAAAACATGTAAAACACATCAAGGACATACAGGTCCAGGTAACTGAAATGTAAAATATTTCTAAATCCACATGTAATGAGGTGCTTTCTTCCACATCTGAAAAAATCCAGTGCACCCCAGAATGTACTATATTATAGAGCTCCTTTCCAACTTAGTAGGATTCAAAGTAAGAAAGTCACATGCAGTCCAGGAAGTCTTCAGAAACAGTATAGGATGTTGCACAGCCTCATAGAAATTAACTTTGCCAGCAGCATCTGGAACAATTTGCAAAAGACCTAAGAGGAAGAAAAGGTGCCACCAATACAGAACACCAGTGAGGTAGGTATTTGGTTTCATACTATTAACACTAGGATACATCAGTGAACTTTGTAAAGAAGTTTGCCCCTCAGCTACTCATGCTGTGCTAGTTAGTTCTCCATCTTCAAGCGTCTGACGAAGTGGGGGTTTTTCCCCACAAAAGCTCATGTGATAAATAAATGTGTTAGTCTTTAAAAGTATGACTAGATCCTTTGTTTGTTTTGCTGAACTAGACTGACATAGCTACCCCTTTGGAATAAGGTCCCTTTCATTATTTTTGTCACAAAACAATACTAGTCTGGAGGGCATCATAGCAAAAGAAATTTTACAGGCAAGCCAAAGCGTTTTATCAGTATTGTAGATTGCATTGTAGAGTAGTGAATTTTCTAATATATGAAACCATAAATCTGATTGTATGGAGTTCAGATGTAGTGCTGCAAATATCTAAAATTTCACTCCCAGAAACACTCAGGCAAGCAGTACAGCTCCAGGAGATCACCCTAATTCAGAAATCCCTAGAGATGGTCACTTACTAAAATACTTTATCCCATGGGAACCTACAGGAGCCACCACTTCCTCTAACAAAGAAACCAGTCTGGAGTATTATTTCTAACATACACTGTCTCAGCTTGCTTCAGATCATACCTTTCTCTTCTGCCTACAGTGTCATAAAGCTGGGGAATGTGAAATTACCAACTTTGGGAAGACTGCAAGAAGGAACATGGTAACTGCAATCAAATGCTGGGATGGATTTTATGAATGGTTTGCTGCAAAACCTTATTCCAATTCCCAAATCAACTCTGTAATATCCCTAATTCTCATCTCCATAGATGAGCAATTTACTGACCACCATTTCATGCAGTCTCGTTTGTCTAAAATCAACCATTTGAACTTGTTGCAGCTACTTCTACTGCAGCTCTTTTGCTTCAGATATCTCTTTTCTGGGGGGGGGATTGGAGAGGGGTTTTTTTTGTTTTGTTTTTTCAAGTGCCATGATCACATGGAGAGTAGGGTGCAGTTAGGGAGAGGGAGTAACTCAGGTAATCCCCTTGCACTCCAAAATAAGTGTTGTTGTAACTGTTATCTTGGTCTAACCGTTGTCATATTTGCTAAACAAGCAATTTATATGCATGAGTTTCATTTCAGCTGAAAACGTGAGGGATTGATTTACCTCCTGAACTATGATCAAATACTCCACCTGTCTCTCTAGATGACTACTTTCGCTTTCCCTCAATTAACATTTGAGCAAGAGAGATTGAAAATAGCCCTCATATTTCTTGCATCCGTTTAAATAAATAATGATGGTTGACTTTGAGATGGACTGCCTGGTGACAGTGGCTAAAGAGACTTATCTGTTAGATTTCTCAAATAGCTATGGATACACTTAAACCAAAACAGCAGCACAGTGGTGCTCTGTAGCTGCCTCACTCTGACACTTCATTGTAGCCCTTCACTACAACGGTGGGATAGGTTCTCCTAACGTTGTAGTTAATCCACCTCCCCAAGAGGTGGTAGCCAGGTTGACAGAAGAATTCTTTCCACTGCCTACATGAGGGATTGGGTCAGCTTAATGACATTGCTCAGTGGTGTGGGCTTTTCAGACCCCTGAGCAACAGTTAGGTCAATAAAATTTTTTATTGGAGACCTCACCTCTGTATTTTAGGGGTTTATACTGCTGCCCTCCCTTCACAACAGTATCTGAGTTTCCGCCATGTTGAATCAATAGCAATAGCAAAGTCCCTAGAGGACTCCATGTAGTCTCCTGCACTTCTCCCTTTCTAGGGTCAAAATCTATTTGGTGTCAGGGGTTTCGGGGTTGGTTGGTAAGGGGTGCGTATAGGTTCATCTTTCCGCTTTGCCATTGTTCTTGGCCACAGATAATTCTCAGCAGACACTTCCATAATTGGTCTTTTAATAAGTATTTGCTTCTTCCAAACTTTTCCTCTTTTCCACACATCTTAATCATTAATCTATTGTCAACCAGTTCTTTCAGTCTTGTTATAAGTGACTTTTTCCCCCCTAATTTGTTCATTTGGGAAGGAGGGGAAAGAAGATGCATAGGAGAATTGCTGAGTTTTTTTTTTCTGCAAACGATATGACTAATCTTCTGAGGTTTGCAGCCTGCTGTCCCTTTGATGGAAAACATACAAATAAGGTTTGAGTTGATTAGTGAATCAAGACATAGTAGAGAACTTGGTAGCAGCTAATTAAAATACCCAGTTAATCATAACCTCTTCAGAACAGTCTGCTAAAAGTGAGTCAGTAAAGCACATACTTTTGAAGGTGGTATAGAATGAAATCAGAAAAAATATGTTTCTCTGTCCTTTGGACCCCAAATGTTTAGCAATCAAAACAAAATGGTGAAACTATTTAACTGTGTCTATTTTCACTGGGTGCAACAGCTAGGCTTTAAATTCCATGGGCTGGCCATAACAGAGAGCCCATACAGAGAGATGTAATGTCTTGTCATCGATTACTAATATCCGAGTGTCATTTTACTCCTATCACTATCAATTCTCAGAGTCTTGTTTTTATTCTCGAAATTCCTTTTACCTTGAAAATCAAAATGCTTCCTTTGAAGAGGAGCAGCCTTTGTGGAGACATCATTGTGCCTGCCCATTGCCACAACACATCTGCAAATCCTGAAAGACTCTTGGCAGAGCAAAGCAAAACAGAGCCAGCGTAACTGTTATTAAAGCTGTATTCCCTCCTGACACTGGAGGGTAGAGGACAGCGCATAATGTTGCCAACCATGACATGGGGCTGCAACAAAACACTCTCAGAGCAACTTTCAAGTATGAGTCAGAGCGTGCATGCAGGGAATATACAGCAGCTTCTGACCCTGGTATAACAAAAGAGGTTTTCTGATTCCTAGAACAAGGATTATGCAAACAGCAAGGGTTATTACCATTAGAGGTTGTGATACAGTCAACCTTCTGGCGGTAGATGAAATAATTAATGGTTACTGCATCAAGGTTATAGCTCACCCTTTGTGTTAGCATTACTCCAGTGCTAACCTCATCACATTGATCCTTGCCCATGACAATTTAAAAGACTCTGTTTATGTGTTCTGTTACTAAATGACATCAATAACAGATACGCAACTGTGCTTTTCATACAAACCTATGAATCCAAAGCTTCAGAAGGCTTGATTTTTTTTCTCCCTCCAGCACTGCCTGCAATCACAGGTGTAATTCCATTGACTTTAATGCAGTTACTCCTGCCTCACATTGGTGAAGGAGAGAGGAATATCAAGTTTAGTACATTGTATCCATATCATAGGGAATGCTGCTGGCTTTCTACATAGTTATCTGGAATGAGGAACCTCTTTTGTGGACCCAGCATCCGCTCTCACATAACTAGCTGTGATGTGAGTAGCAGGCTCTGAGGAGACACTTGCACCTATACACCACTTTGTAACCCAGGCCACCAAAAAAAAAAAAAAAAAGTATAAAGGGGTATGTTTGGGGGAAGTGTCACAAAAAAAGTTGCATCTGGCAACAGGCACCACACATAGAGTCTGTATCTATGCAAAGAGGTGAGTAGCACAGAAGTCGAGAAAATTGGGATAGCAAGTTGGGGGAACCTCAGAAGAAGCAGGAAAGAAGAAGGATATCGGGGTGGGCAGGAATTAAAAAGAAGTAACTAAGGAGCTGAGTGCCTCTCCTTACCTTGGATGCTCTGCTACTGGACTGTGTTTGCCATGCCCTTTTGTAATGGGAATCTGCAAGAACTCTGTGGCACGGATTGGGTCTTATTGTCTGTGTTCATAGCACCTAACATGTTATAAGTGTTAGCACATTGTTAAATATATCATTCATTATTACCACCAGCAGATTGGAAGGGAGTATTTCAATCTGGCAGTACTAAACCAACAGGCGTGATGGGTTTCTTTATGAGCTGGTTGTTTTTGTATCTGGGCTCCAAAATAGTATCTCTTAGACAAAATACAACTCCACATGCTTCGCTGTCCACTGTGATGAGAGTTTATGTTGTTTGCATCATTCACACCCTCACCAGCCATTCCAAAATGTTTTGGGTTTTTTTTTAACATTTAACTTTTTTTAACATTTTAATATTTAATAGAAAAATTTCAGATGGTCCCAGATAAAACAATCCTGTATTCAAAGACTCCTGCACTTTGGAGAAAGCTGGCTCTGAATCCAGGCCTGCACCTAATTAAGCCAGTGAAGGGAGGGTGAAGATTTTGTGTAAATTAGCTTCCCTCCCTATTTAGCTAGTTTCTGGATTTTTTTAAATGACTGTTTTCTGCTTTCTTTGTCTTTTTCTCTGATTCTACATGCCTGTCAATGGCCACAGAGCATTTTGGTTACAGTTCCTCCTGTTCTGATGAAATGGGATGGATCCCTGTGATCTCTACTCAACTGTCTGTCCCTGACTGGTAAAAGTCTCTTATTGTTTCTTTTCAAGGTCTTGATTATTTTTCCCTCCACAGAGAATCCAGCTAATAGCAATCCCCCCTGACCAGCAAGGTACATTTTAATATTTCTATAAGGGCATTGAGACAAATTTTGATCTCAGTTAAACTAATGTCAATTCAAACTTACTCCATTGATTTAAAGGATGTTTTTTTGAATGGTTGGTGCATACCGCAAAGGGAAGAAATTATGTCATCAGAGCAGTGCTCTGTAGTTTACTGGCAGAATCTGAGGGAGGAAGCATCCAAAAAAGTTGAGGACCTACTCTTACTATTAGCTGAAGGACATTTTTATTACCCTTTCTCATGCTGTGGAGCCCTTTTTCATGTGCGAAGTTCCACTGAAATCATATGATATAATTTGAAATCAATGGGAAAAAGTCAAGGAAACAAGAGCTACACAATTTAAAGATCTGCAATATCCATCCCTATGGTAGTTTCTCTGGCTTACATGATAGAGGACATATTTCTGGAGCTTGAGGACCAAGCTTTCTAGTCCCAGCTCTCCCTCTCTGTGTGTGATTTATGTACCAATTATGGCGGTTGGTCTGCAGAGCATGGAAATGTTGCAACAGGACCAGTTAGGGAGGTATGATGCATGAGTTGTGGCAAGGGATGTCAATATCTGAGATTCATACAGCTGGTGCTGGGGAGCTGTAGGTTCAGAAATCAGAATTAAATGCTGGGCCATGGAAGACTATGAAATTTGTGAAGCTGTACTGATGAGGTTGGAATTTAAACTGCGTTCATGCACTGTAATGCTGAGCAATGCTTAATCATTCAGTTCTTATAACTGTATAGTCAGACTGACAGCTGCTCCAGTATTGATGAACGTGTATATGCAATATTAAGCTGTTCTCCAGTAAGTGCTTTTAATAAGGAGAAATATTCAGTGCACTAGGAAAAGACCAAATTAATGAGGTTTAAGAGTTTTGATTGCCAGACTTTGCTCAGTTCTGAAATTCAAGGCCTTACACAATACCCAAGGACACAGAAAATTCACAGCTTTAGCCTTTTGTCTGAACAAATTGGGTAATTATTGTATCTGAGACATCAGTTATACACTAATGTGGAAGTCTCTCTATTTGGATCTAGAGTCTAGAAGTAGACTATTCCTCAAAAACTGTAAAAGCTGGAAGGAAAAATTCTTCCTAATAAAGGGCCTCATATCTTGCAAGGCAAGCTCAATGAGTTGGAACTTAGCACTTTGCAGCATTGATCCCCAAATTTATGCTTAACCAGGGATTTTAGGAAGGATACGTTTTATTGGATGAATATATACAATAACAAGTCAGAGTCCAAAAAGCATGTCAATTTCTCTTGATGTTTAACAATACCTACATCTATTTTTTCCAATAATTTGTACCTTTCATTGATCTATAGCACTCAATAGACAATTGCAAAGTGACTATTTTTATAGGTGGTTGATGCCAATTTAGACATAATGCTAAAAATTCTACTGTCCCGAAGTTGATATACATCGGCTTATATCATCTGTTATACTTGTGATCTCATATCATTGCTACTAATTAAAATTTAGGAAGACTTGTTCATGTCAAGACATAATGTCATAAGAAATTATGCTACTCCAGCTGTTGTATTTGCTAAATTAATAAGTATGGCCTTTACTGATCACAAGAGACTTCTACAGCTGAGCTTGTGTTTTACTGGTCAGATATGGCTCTTTAAGATACCAACAGAAATATATAAGATGACAATAAAATGCTAGGTAATTCCTTTAATTGCTCAGGGTCTGCTTTGTTGTAGATTATTCAGTGTTTTTATTTAAACTCTGACAAATACCAACTGGGGACATGATATCAAAAGAAAAAATAGGGATAGCTTTTTAAAAAAAATTGCTCAGGGATCACCTAACTATGGTCTCACTGATGTCAATGGGAGTGTTACTAGGCCAACACTGAACATTTTGAAAATTCCACTCTAGAAATCCAAGATTAATATTTTTTAAAAAAAATATAATAGCTAGCATGCTTCTTGAAAATGCATATTATCATTATAATTTTATCAGCTACTAAGATCTGCTAGAATTCTTTGAGGAGTCAGCAAGTATGTGGACACGGGTGATCTAGTGGATAGAGCGTATTCAGATTTTTAGAAAGCCTTTATCAAGATTGCCCACCAAAGCAAAGCAAAGCAAAGCAAAATAAGCTTTCATGGGGTAAGAGGGAAGGTCCTTTCCTGGATCAGTAACTGGTTAAAAAATAGGAAACAAGAATAAATGATCCATTTTCAGAATGGGGAGACATAAATAGTGGGGTCCCCCCAGGTATCTGTACTGGGACCAGGAATGAATCGCTTGATGATTGCTTGTTCTGCTCATTCCTTCTGAAGCACCTGGCATTTGCCACTGCTGGAACTGGTCTAGATGGACCATCAATCTGAACTATTATGCCTGTTCTTATATATGTTTCTGGAGTTTGATAAGATTTTTCTCTCTCCCCTTCCACCTAACTATCCCCCCCCCCCCATGCAATGTAATTCCAGTTTTACACTGAGATTGATCACGCACAGAAAGTCCCGTGTTATATATTTTCCAGTTCCCTCACTAGCTGTGCCTACATCATGCATTCTACTGAGGTCAGTTGGGCCCATTTACTCACTCACAGCTGTTGCATTATCCTGTGGCTGCATGGAGTATGTAAACTCCCTGGCACTCAGAAGGCACTTGGAGCATGTAGTGTACCCCTCCACAAATAAGATTTAATAATGCTTTCATAGTCACAACTGGGAGAAGGGAAGCTTGGCTGTGGACCAGGAAGAAGGACCCTGTTGCTGCTACCAGACTTTATTATTTGACTATAAATTTCCTGGATTATAATAATCCTTCCTGGCTATCCTGTGATTATGTGTAATGTACAGAACATAAGACTCGGTAATACTTTGTGTGCACAGTGGGATACTCATGATGAACAGCTTGGCTTACCTGCTGCTGCGGTAAAAGATGCTGTTTTGTATTGTGCACATATTTCTTTACGTAAATCTGGGCTTTTTTGTTTTGTGTAGTGACAGTAGCATCAACATTGATTCCAACCTCTTTGTCCTGATTAACAGCCTAATCATTCTTCTACATCACCTATGGTCATCTTTTTTTAATGGAAAGCTGGGAAAAATGTGTTGAGAAGGGTAAGGGGAAGAAATGTAAGAATATAATATGAGGAAAAGGGAAAACCAGACTGAAAAAACATACAAGAAAATGAAAACAAGTATCATATTCTATAGCAAACATAGTTTTGGGTAATAATGAAGTTGTATGTTCTCAACAAAAACTACTCTTTCTGCAGTCTTTTGACTGATTAGGCATTGTTTCCTAACATTTTAGTATAATTAATTTTATGAAATGATATTAATGCCACACAAGTAAACATGTGCACATTTACTGAGATTTCTGTTTTCACAACAGACACCGAGAAATGTGAGAGTGTCTTTCGCATGTTCCAGGGAAAGATAACTGGCTCGATGACTCTTCTTTCCTCTGAACCATTTTTCTCTTTCTGTTAAAACCAGAAAGAACTACATCAGTGCAAACCCCCTTTCTTTTTTTCTCTCTATCTGTAGTTTGATAGCATCCACAATAAGAGAGGACTAATGCTGAGCAAGAAATTAGTACTTGAAGCATACTTGAAGCCGTGGAGGACCCACCACTATATTCCTTCACTTAGTCTTGTGACCTAGACCTCACAGGGAGTCAAACGCATTTCAGAGGGACACAAGCAATGTCCCTCTCCTTACAGATACATGGAAGGTATTTCTACAGCTGTCTTCTGTTGTAACATGAGGTTAAGGTCTGGAAAAGGTTTAGAACCTCTGATCTAGACAGATCATCATGGGTAGGCAAGCAGAAAGAAGTTCCATATTTTAGAAAGTGATGACGATTGTACAAATGCAATGGAATATCTATCTACTAAGTGAAAAGTTTGAAACAGCAATAAGGAGTTGTTTTCAGAGGCAGAACCCCCAGTGATTTACATGCATGCCGAACCCTCATGAAGAATGAAGTATTTAAGGAATTCTATACAGCAGAGAGAAAGATTAAGCAGCAAATTAAACAGGTGGCTGTGCTGGGACAAATTTATATCTAGCATT
This sequence comes from Pelusios castaneus, assembly GCA_007922175.1. Classification (NCBI taxonomy): domain Eukaryota; kingdom Metazoa; phylum Chordata; order Testudines; family Pelomedusidae; genus Pelusios; species Pelusios castaneus. The sequence continues at coordinate 900,966 of ML685834.1, forward strand.
AAACTATAAAGTAGGAAACAGATGAACACCAGAAATGAGGGAAAAATTAAAAGTTCTGTTATTAAGCAGGCTGTGCAAAGACAACTGTACATTAATGTAAAATACGAAGCAACTCCTACAGGGAAATTAAACAGATTGAACAAGTGGTTATTTATTGATAGTAAAGGCAAAATCAAAATGAGGACCATGCAAGTTAAAACAATGTACGTAATCTGAAGAATTCACTATTACAAGGTATTATTGAGATAAAATACTTAGTAGGATTCAGAAAAGGATTAGACACCTCTGGGAAGAACTTCTGCCATTTCTTTAGAAAGTACAAACACTCAGGGGACATCAGTTTTCAGGATAGAAGCAATCCTCTCACTGCCTAGGGTTAAGAAGAAAAATTCCCTCCAGGCATATTATATATAAATCATCCATTGTGGGCTTTATGTTTTCCTCTGGTATTCTGCATTGTCAGGATACTAGACTAAATTGATCAGTGGCTTAGTTTGGCATAACAATTCCTATGTTCCCATGTCTTCAATAGACAGAGATCAAGTAGCAAGAGACATAAAAAGCAATAAGAGGAACACAAGAAAGACGAATGGTGTCCTGCAGGGATCCGCCCTGGGTTTCGCACTGTTTAATATTTTCATTAATGACTCAGATAATGGAGTGGAGAGTAAGCTTATAAAATTTGCAGATGACTAAACTATAAGGGGTTGCTAGCACTTTGGAGACAGGACTAAAATTCAAATCAGCATTGACAAATTGGAGAACTGGTCTAAAATCAACAAGATGAAATTCAATAAGGACAAGTACAAAGACTACACTTAGAAAAAAATAATCAAAAGCAGAACTACAAAATGGGGAATAACTGGCTAGGCAGTAGTACTACAGAAAAGGATCCAAAGTTATAGGAGATCACAAATTAAATAAGAGCTAGGAACTGGATGTAGTCATGAAAAAGGCGAATATCATTCTGGACTAGACTAACAAAAATGTCATATGTAAGACATGGGAGGCAACTGTCTCACTCTATTGGGTACTAGGGAGGCATCTGTTGGATCACCATAGAGCACCCAGTGTTGGATGCCACACTTTAAGAAAGATGTGGACAACACTGAAGAGTCCAGAGAAGAAGAAAAAAACATTTATAAAACCTGACCTTGAGGATACGTTAAAAACAAAAAACAAACAAACAAACAAACACCTGGGCATGTTCTTTTGAGAAAAGAAGACTGAGGAGGTAGGGAGGCCTGATAACAATCTTCAAATACCAGGCTGTTATAAAGAAGACAGTGACCAATTGTTCTCCATGTCTATTGAAAGCAGGACAAGAAGAAATGGGCTTAATCTTCAGCAAGGCAGATTTAGGTTAGATATTAGGAAAAACTTTTTAAGTATAAGGACTGTTAAGCACAAGAATAGGCTTCCAAGGGAAGTTGAGGGATCCTTCTCATTGGAGGTTTTTAGAATGAGTTAGACAAACACCAGTCAGGGATGATCTAGGTATACTTGAACCTCAGTGCAGGTCCCTGAATGACATGACTTCGAGATCCCTTCCAGCCTTGCATTTTTATGATTTGAAAAGAAAAGAAAAGAAAAGAAAAGAAAAGAAGCAGCTGAGTGAAACAAGACATGAAATTATATGAAACTGCAGGGCCAGATTCTCAGCTGGAATAAATAATTGAATCTGTATCTACTTCAGCATATAATGTCTTCTGACTTCAGTAGTGCCTAACTGGTGAATTTACACCAGCAGACGAGCTCGCGATTGTTAAGAATAAGATGGAGGACACTTGTGCAAAGCCAACAAAGCAAGTCGCCATGACAAGGGAATCTATTTTTATATTCATAGTTCCTTTAAAAAATTGTTTCTACTGCAACAGAAACCATTTTGGGCTAAGCATTGGTACTTTACATTCTTAAGAGTCTTGAAAGGAAAATTGTATTGCTACTTCTTCTCCATCTCTCATTTTTACGGAGACTTTTAGATAGGTAAATAAAACAGTACAGATTATGTTCCATTACAGTCTACATTCACTCATCATGACTGTAAATATATATAATAAAAGAGACTAATAAAGCATCATTTAATCACTTCTCAATTATTGGTCTCTTTCACAGCTTACATCCTCAGAAGGGGGTGGGAAAATATATTAAGTAGCCAAAGATTCTGTTCATCATTCCAGAGCATATGCTCTCATTACGCAACAAGATAAAAAATTAGTTAGTCACATGTCTGTACAGCTTTCCTTCTGTGAATAAAGTTGGAAAACAAATACTTGTATGAGGAGAAACACAGAAAAAATCCAACCTCATTTTGGATTGCTGCTGTTATGCACTGCCAGCTACTGTCACTTTAAACAAGTGACAGACCCCAACTTTCTGGAGTTGCTGCAAAAAATCCCACCACACCAGAATGTGGCTCCTCCATTTTATATTCAGTTCCTCAGAAGAAGCAGGTCTCTTTGGCCCAGGGCTGGATTAAGACATGCTGAAGCCCTAAGCTATGTCAAGATTTAGCAGCCCCATACCATAACAAAAAAATAAATAAAATAAAGAGAAAAAAGTGTATTACATTCTAACAGAAAGGGCAATGAAAAAAATAAATAATAAATCTTTATATTTGCATATATACATAGGTAAAGATGCAACGAACAACTAATAATCTAAATAAAACTTGCAACTTGCAAAACACCTTATTTACATTATTAAATATCTCGTGATTTCTTAATTAGCACATATGAAACTGAAGACTTTTATTGTATAGCAACACAAGAGCAATTACTCCCTCTGCCTGTCCCCCTCCAGGTCCCCACAGCCTCACCACTGCCCCCGCCATCAGGCTCCATGGCCTCACCAAGCCCCCCACTCCACCACAGTCACCCCACGGGACATCTCTGAGCGCCCACCACTCCACCATTGCTGGCCCCAGCAGCCTTCCCAGCCCCATTGCCCTGCACCTCCCCAAACTCTGGCCCTACATATCCCTGGGCCCCTTGCTTTCCGGCCGGCTTCCCAGCTCTCCCAACCCCCGTTCCTCCCTGGCCAGCTCCCCCACCATCCCGGGACCCCAACCCCCACTCCATTCCCCACTGGCTCCCCAACCATCCCAGCTCCTCAACCACCTGTTTCTTGCTCCCCACCAGCTTCCCGATCCTCCCGTTCCCCGCCGGCTCCCTGGCCCTCCCATTCCGCGCTCCCCAACCCCTCCCGTTCCCCACTCCCTAGCGGCTGGCTTCCGCTTCCCAACCCTCCTGGTCCACCCCACCGCTTACCTGGCCGGAGCTGCAGGAGCATGTGCCGAGTCACTCCCTGGCCAGCCCTCTACCGCCCTAAGCCACATGCCTCTGAGTGTGCTCAGGGCGGGAGATTTGAAAAGTGATGTCCCCAGCCTGGCAGCTGCTCCGAGGCGCCCTGCGGGCCATAGGTTGGACAAGCCTGCTTTAATAGTAAGATGGAGGCCAAACGGCTTCACAAAAGACACATGACACTTCCAGCCTTTAGAGGCCCCTCATAATCTGAGGCCCTAAACTGTAGCTTACTTAGCTTGTACCTAAATCCAGCACTGCTTTGGCTTTATCTACACTGAAAAAAGCGTGTCTATCCTCAAGGACTGACTCAAAGGGATCAATTGAGCAGGCAGTGTAGATCTGCTCAGTTGAACTTGGAAGTGCTCTCAGGTCGACTCAATAACTCCGCTCCTCCAAGTGGAGTAAGGCAGCATCAACCAGAAAGCACGTCAAGTCGACTCAGCTGAGCGAACACGGTGCAGTAAGCAGGAGTAACTAAATCAGCAGGAGATATGCATTCTGTGGCACTCAGATTGCGTAACTCCTGCTGACCTAGCCCCGTAGCATAACCATCCCTTTGGCAGTTTGAAAATATACTTTTCAATAGGGGGTATTCTAAATGCTGCATTGCCTATCCCCAAATCTGCTCTTGCAAATGAAAGTGAAGCTTTTAAATTTTAAAATAGTCAAAAGGCACTAGCTCCATCTGAGAAGTGAGTCCAAAATTGTAGAACAAAAAAGAAAATTAAGACCCTTTTTATTGAAAAACTATTTTGATGAGGTTTTCCAATCAGCTCAAGGGCTTACCACTTCAAAATCTGGTTCCAAATGTCTCTTGGAAATGAAAATAAATGGTGGCAAATGATAAAGTAAACCATTAACTTGTCTCTGAAAATAAACCTGTAAGGAACGAATCTGCTTAACTTTCTTACTGATATAGTCTCAAGCAGTTATGTTTAAATATTTAATATCATGAACTAACCCCACTTCTAATTTCAAAACATCTGGCCCCTGTCTTCCCCTGACCCCACTGAGACAATGTTTGTGGCCTCCTATTTTTGTTCCATTATTCTAGCAGCATGAGAACAGAGGAAGATTAAAGCAAATGACAGAAAAGCTATCTTCTGTCTTAGAACTCATTCACAGTTTCCCATCTAATTAATTTCTTGTCAGTTCTCCATTAAAGTCACATTTCTCACATTTTGAGAGGACAATAAGCTCATGTTCAACATTTACCAAATTGGGTGGAAGGGAAAGGTCGGATGCTCACTGTCATATGGAACAAACAGGAAAGTGATGGAAACACCCATACTCTGGCTGATATGGTACCACCTCCATGCTGCACAAACATACACTTCAGAATCCAGCCATTAAATCTGTCCAATTTTCTGTGATGCATCAGAAGCCTTCAGATGATCATGTGTTTTGACAGCCAACCTGCCTGTCTTTTTGTAATACAGTCTACAGACTGCAGTATTCTCAATAAAGAAGCAAAAAACATTGCGCGCTGACCTGCCTTTCCACTAACAGGAAGGCGATTTCAACCAAACTGTGCAGCAGAAAAGAAAAAGAATGGATGTCTTAAATAACCGAGACATTAACATACACAAATATGACCCTCAATAGAAAAGTTTAGAAGAACTAACTGTTCTAACTACAGGATATAAATTGAATGAAACTTGCTGGATTCAGTTTTAGAACATTTTATTTGCTGCTATGAATATCAAGCAAAGCCTGCCAGTTTTAGTCCAATGCACATTCCATTTCCTCCCCTAAAGTGAGTCAGAGTTTGCCTGCATTTTTGAGTCCCATCATTCATATTAGTTACCACGGGGTCATGCCTGTAACAGCCCCAATAAGAAAAGTGAAACCCCTAAATTTGTCATGTTTCCTTTCCTTCGGTGTATTTTTTCTTCCCATGCTTTCCATTGTCTAAATACACTGATGTGCCTTCCCTTATAGTTTCTTTGTGTCCATGACTGACAGAGAAACATGAAGAACCAGAAATATTTCTTCCTTTCACCTTCATCAGCTGCAAGTATTCTATGCAAGTGCTAGGCTCCTCAGTCATGCATTTCTATAGCAGTCAGGCTATCTCAACTCTAATTCTCAGTGGGCATCAGAGCATACAATAAACTTGCTATACAAATGAGCCTAATGGGTCATCTTTTGTGGGGAGAGATACAGACAAGAAATGATAGACCAGTCAGGAGTAAAGGGAAATAGAACTTTGGAGTAACTCAAGTTGTCTGCACTGATTTGTTTTAGCTGAGGATATCAGACATTCATTCACTTTCAGGAGTTCACAAATTTACTGAATGCACTCAAAACTTAAAGAAATGATCATTTAGAAAAGAACTGTTTTTACCTTCATTTAAGTGACTCCCTTACAATAAACCCAATCCATTTTGTTGACAAAATAAATCAAAATATTTGCTGCAGGGCAAAATTTTCATAAGCAACTGTGATAATCGCAGTCCAGATGGGGGCAGGAGGGGGGGGGGGAGGAGGAGGAAGGGAAGGGAGAGAACAGAAGCCCCAAAAAGAAGCAGTTAAAAGTCAACAGTATTGTGTACAATATTATTGTACCATAAAATATACTGAAGGTCTTTTAGGAAAGCTTATAATGTTCTAAACTTGATAATCATTATGAGATATGGATACAGGCTATGGTTATAGATGTATGTATTTGCACATAGAGAAAACTGTGCTGATAAATGCTGGCTCCACCTCACAGAAGGGAGGAAAGCCAAAAAATTTTAAAAAAATAAAATAAAATAAAATTGGGAGGTACCTCCAAAGCCAGGTACTTTCACAAAACCTGACTCAAGTAATGATCCCTTGTACAACTCAAGAAAGACAAATGATGGACCATTAGAATTAATGGAAAAACACTCAGGCAACTGGGAATTTGCCACACTCTGAATAACCACAAGACTCCATGCTAGGAGCAGAGCTGCAGCTGTAGGTGGGCCTGGGTGGGCCAGGGCCCACACACTTTGAAAGCAAGCCAACCCAACCTCCATTTAGCTACTTGTGGAGCTTTCTCCACTGGTGACTTGCCATTTGGCTTTGCCAAACTTCCTGCTTCCGGTCACATGGCCGGAAGCAGGAAGTTCAGGTTGTTCAGTTGCCCCACCCTTATTAGCCAACTGCCCAAGACTCCAGGTGCCCTTGGCAATTGGAGCATCAGGTTTCCCGTACTTCCAGGTTTTTCAGCTGGCCCACCTGTCAGCCAGAGGCCTTTGCAGAAGATCACGTCTGGCTATGCCCCTGCGCAAGATGGAGAGGGGTAAGTTTGAATTTACATTAGTTTGTCTATGAAACTGGATCTACCCTACAGTTCGGGGATTTTATAGGGAAACTATTCAAATAAGATTCTTCCTCAGTCCCCATTTATGTAGAAAATAAGCACATCTCTGTATACAATTCAAAGTGGACCATATTTTCCATGGGAGTGAGAAACCACTGGATTTTTGTTTGGATCCCTGATTTCTGTCCTTCCACCTTACTCACCATTGCTAGTCAAAAAGGTTTTCTAGATTTGAGTTGGCATCTTGCTATGTTATTTAGGTCTTCTTGTATTGGTAGATCCTTGTCCCCTTGAATACAATCAGATTTCCAAAGGAGTCTCATGTTACATCACATTTTGTGGGACGCATGTATACCTGTACAGCAAGTTACAGCTGTGGTGTTGATTTTACTGTACAGTGAAATTGAGAGCGTGATGCGTGGGAGCTATGAGTCCAGCCAGATGAACAGAAAAGTGCCAGTGAAGAGGTCTATACAATTTTCATATCAGCTTCTCAGGTTGTCCCTATCAGTTTCTTGATGAGATTTACATACATCTTTATTTTAATTACGAATATTTTTCAGGTTCTGGTGTTATGTGAGGTTTCAGTCTAATGTTTTGGTTTGGGATTGTGTTTTATCTGCTGATCACAGAAGTTCATGTGCAGCTCCATCCTGGTCTTTTGACTATTTAGAGGGAATGCTGACACACCCATCTTAATAGGGTTTGCTTTAAGCTGCCAATATAAGAAATATTCTTCCATGGTCTAAAGTCCCACAGTTAGGATTTGTTCCATGAGAGGTAAATTCTGTGTCTGTCTTGTCAGATAAATGTTATTAGCATAGACAAACTTCTGAGATGATGTTCTGAGCAGGTTACAGGTATAAATGTAAAACAAATTCAGTATTAGGATTGGTTTCTGTGGCAGGCCATCTCAGAGTGTGTGGCCTGCTGTCCTAGTCACCAAGGAAAATGTGAAACCTGTGCACCTAAAACCTAACAAAATTTCTTTGGGCATAAGCTTTTGTGGGCTCCAACCCACTTCGTCAGATGCACGAAAGCTTATGCCGAAAGAAATTTGTTAGTCTTTAAGGTGCCACAGGACTCTCGTTTTTTGCTATATACAGACTAACATGGCTACCCCTCCGGAACTGTGCACCCAAGAGATTGTTGAAAATATATTTAGGCTCCTAAATCACTTAGGTGCCTTTGAAAGTTTTCTATTTTCCTTGGAAATGTACATTGGAAACACTTTCCTTTATGTCTAGGCTACTGGTATCATAAATCGGACCCATTTGAAGTAAGCTTCACCATTGAATGCCTTTTGTGAGTCTGTGATATTCCTTAAACTGATAACTGTCCAGGGCAGAGACTGTCCCTTACTTATGTTTAGACAGTACCCAGCATAATGGGCCCTCAAGGCACTATCACAATACATGATCATAATATCATAATACATAATAATAATAACAATTTCTAAGAAAATATACATCTGGCAGTTCTTCTTTTAGCTATGGTGGTTTTAGACAACGCTCGCTAGTTGCAATAGTGTCCCTTTCTCCCTTTATAGAATATACATGTATTTGAGGTTTTATGTAGTTTTTCATGCTTTTCCTCTCCTCTCTCTTCTTTAACAGCCACCTAAAGTACTAGCCCAGCAGTGGGGAGTGACACAACTGAATCTTCCATCGCAGATCTGCAATGCCCAGTATGACAGAGTTGATCAAAAAGCACCCCTTTGAAGTCTCTCTCCTTGAAGGGATAACTCTACCCTATTGCCTGCACTAGGATCTGAAACTCTCAGTGCCTGCCCAGAGTACTGAACCTCAGCCACATGCTTCACACACTCAGATACATTTTAAAAACCTTTCATACAAAAAGTCTGCACTCAACTTCCCAGTGCAGGGGGATTGGGTACTGTATTCCATGACCACCTGGAAGAAAGCATCACCATCAAATAAACTGAGATTTTCTTCTGCAAATGTAACCCACTGGTGAGTGCATTTTACAGGCCCCCTTCTATGGCCACAGAGTATATGAGTTTGCTACAGGGATTTCCCTACACAGAGTATACTCCACAGTGTATATGAGTGCCTATGCTTTGCTTTCGCTGCACAGGCTATGAGCAGTGTCGTGTAACACGTTACCACATAAGCATATCAATCCTCAACGGAAAACAGATATAAAAAAGTTCCTATACACATGCCAAAAGCTTACCTGTTATCACCCATCAGTCTTCTGGGGCCCTAGTAGGCCAAAGTCTTTCCAACCCTTCTGAAGGGTTGGGACCTCCCATTAGAGAGAAGATCCTCTCTGTTTTTCTGGATCAGAAAAAAAGTCCCTCAGTCAGTTTAAATCCAGCCTTTGTATCTCAAAAGTCCTGTCTTTGGCAATCTCTGGACAACCCAGTTTGAACCAGTATGTGCGAGCCTCCCCAGTGGCAATACCTAGCTACACGTGTTTAAAACCTAAATGATTAATCTTAATCGCTCCCCTCCCCATTTTTGGTTCCTGGAGGAGCTGTGGAAAGCCTCCCATCCTGGAGTTGCATACCATCTCTGGCCCATAATAATGTATAAACTGAATATAATATTGGCCCCCAAAGATATTGCCGGCGGTTGCAATGCCTGTCACAGTTTCCATTTGAAGGAATTTGTTTCAATGCTTTCTTTTTCTTCTTTTCAACACAAATAAGGGGGCTAAACCAACACAGATTCACAAAATGTTTTGGTGTCACTGTATCTGCATCAAAGGTTCACCCAAAAAACTTCAATCAGCTATACTTATGAGTCCTCATCTGAGTTCCGATAACTTCTGTGACCTTGAGACTCCAACTCTCTGGAGTTTAGTTTCCAAATCTGTAAAATGAGGATTAATATTTCCCAGCCACTCAGGACTCTTAAGAGGCTGACTTCATTAATCTTTACAAAGCATATTGGAAAACACTATTAAATGGGGGGGGAAGTGTTATTAGTAAAAGACGTGTCAGTCTCACCTGGAAATCTCCCCCCCTCCCTTTTTTTTTTTTTTTTTTTAACTGTAATTGAGCGAGCATCAATCGTAAGTTAAACAGAATGCATATGTGTGCTTTAACAGCAGAACAGACCACACGGTGAGCTGCTAACAACAGCTCCCATGTAGATGTGCTAATTCACATAAAGTAGCCAGTCAACCACTCCCCACTACATAAGGAACGCTGTCTGCAGCTGTGTCACTATAAAATGAATACTCGTCATCTGATCTGACTCCTGGTGCCAAGGTCTTCAGATGAGTTCATCCTCTAATTTCAGCATGTGCATTCATCTGAAATTCATTGTGTTAGAACACTGCATTCCTACTGTGATCCTGCGTTCCTACTGTGCTATTAGTATGCAAGCACCATAATAGCTATACTTTTAACAAACCATTCAATTTTAGATTGAAATCCCCACACTCGCTCAGGTTTTTAGCCACAAAACTGTCTACTAAAAGCGAGTTTTGAATTGCTATCAAATAGTCCACATCGACAGATCACGCATCAAGTTTTAATGTGCTTCAGTGAAGTTTCATTTTTTTTAAGAGAGAAAATATTCAGGCAGATCACCTTTAAGTGAGTACTTAATATGCCGGAAACTAGAATATAGCTTCAATACAACACGCAAAAAAAGCAACCTAGGAATTGCAAAGGATTTTATCAGCTCCTCACACTGTAAGGCACCTGTGGAGTGCTGATTTTAAATAGTATTCCTCTGACTTTTTGACATCTCCTATAGGAATCATTCCTCTGTATGTACAATTAGCAAAAATTGTCTGTTAAATCATAAACAGACAGTAAGGAGCTAAATATACTATGATCAAAGTTGATTTTTTCCCTTTAGCCACTTGATTGAATCTGCAGCATTAAGTCCGTTAGTATTCCCCAGTACTTAGAAAATTTCAATTTACTCCCTGGATTTTTACACTGAGCACCAAATGAAAAACAGCATTGGCGCAGAATCGCTTTTAATCAACTATTCTCAAATGTCAAGACTTTCTTATCTTTAAAAGCATTTCTAAATCTCCATGCCGATGAGCCTCCCTCCATTTAAAAATTTATTTCATGTGTTCAGTTTCCCTCCTTCAGCTGCCAGGATCCTTTATCATAGATTAATCAGATTAATCTTTGTTGCTCCTCTCTGTCTTTTAATCTTCTCAGTTTTCTTTTTAAAGTGATTTCTCTGTGTCTCCTAGGGTTCATTTATCTATTAAGGTTTTCCACAGGATTCATTTAATAGATCAAGGTATTGTTAGGTGGAGTGTTACCTGTCAGAACTCTGGTTTAGCACACAGAAGGTTATTTGTGTAATCCTTAATTAAATTAGTAATTATTACCTGAAATCCATTTGTGGAATTTTACAGTAACTGAAGTGGTAAAATCTCTTTGGTTTCACAAGGGGTTTGAAGAAATGAGTGCATATTCATATATTTCCACAGGCTTCCCATATCAACAAAAAAACTAATTTCTAGAATCAGATACCTTCCCTTTACCAAATATTTGAAAGAAAAGAATGTTGCTAGTTTTAATTATTCACCATTTGTCAAACAAAGGTTTAAGGGCAAGTGTTCTTCAACTTTCTTTACAAGTTTACAGCAATGCAAAAAAGGCTATTGGCAAAGAATTTGATTTATTGACTGGATAAGGATACATTCTCACAATGCATGTGTGTAACTGCTGTTAGTTTCAATGGAAACTACGTGCACATAACATGGAAAGAATATAGCCCATGGGGTGTACAGCCTTTACTACAGGGCATATCATTGGGAAAATAGAAGACTAAGATAACATCCATTTAACACTTACTGTACATGAATCAAGACAACAATTGTGTGCACCGACAGTTGCAAGACTGAAAATCCCACCTCTCACGCTAAGTGAATTCAGAGTTTGCTGAATCTCCTACATTTGTTTCTCCTCATTACTCTCTATTTAATCCAATATGAAAACTGTCTATATTCATCATTGACCAGGTTTCCCCATTCCCTCTGCAGTATAGTTGTACAGTGCTTTAGGAAATGTAAGAAAAAGATGCACTCTACCTATATAGAAGGAAGTGTACAATTAACAGGGCAGGAAATGGAAAAGCCAGGATAATATATGGGATTATTGGTGCCTGTATATTACCACTGAAATGGTTCTAACTGGCTCCCAGGGATTACTTTAGGCTTGTTGATATTGCCTTCTTTACACTTTTCACATCCATTTTTTCTCTCCAGTACCATTACCATCTCCATAATCTTCTGAAAGTTACATATTAACTTTGCTCTTTGGTACCTTGCTTGAATCTCCAAACAGTGCAGAATTACTGTAGTTTGACCGTTCTCCATTTTCAATTCATGATCATCTGCTTCTGAACAAGACTTTCCATGTGAAGCTTGTAGGGTTATAAATGCACAAAACTATTTGTAATGAACCAGGCTATTCCTTATTGGAGTTCATCAGTAAAGCTTTTTAATTCCATCTCTTATTAAAATCTATTTAATATTGTAGCTTGCTAGCTGCTCTTTCCAGTGGGGAAGCATCGAAGAGCCAATAGGTCTGTTACATCAAGATAAACCTGGATAAACACACTGGTGAATTAGGCACGTCCTATTTTAGTATGATTCTTACCACCCTCATGATAAAGTGCTCTTTGAAAGGAAATTGTTCAGGAAAGGTCTCAAATACAATCTATCACCTCTAAGACAGGGGCATAAAAGTAACAAGTTTGGGGTCAGTCAGACATAACATCTCTCCTTACAATCTTCTCAACTACTATCACAAGAGACAATGAGAGATATGCTAGTTGGTCTAATCTTTGTCCAGAGAAGGTGACATCAGATTTTTAATGCTAGAGATTGTTTCTAAATTACACTATACTACTTTGACCATTTCAATATTTTACAATTAGATTGGCTGGACATTCTAGTTTTCTCCTTTTGAAACCATTTTCAGCACCTGGGGACAGAAGTGGGATGGTTAGTTAATCAAAACACAGAATACTAAAAGGGTCAAAATAGTGGTACATCTTACTAAATTTTATATGGTATATTAGTATTCAGAATCTGGTGTTTTCTCAGCCAGTGCCAAAAAACCAACCAACCATCACTTCATAGAATTTCTTCTGCAAGTTCAATTTAGTTTAAGTTATTTAAGAGGCTACAGACATTTCAAGTAATACCTGCTTGATGCTGTAATATTACTAGTGCTGAGTAAGTCTTGGGGCAGATGTTCAGCCGGTAAAAACTGTCCCAGCTCCACTAAAGACATTGGAGCTATGACAGTTTACATAAATTGAAGAGCTGACCATAGATTGGTAACACAACCTCAGAAGTAGTTCTGGTTTAATCTGATTCATGTTTTGTGCAGAAGTTTCGGGGGTGCTTTTATTTGAGCCAGCTTGTCCATCCTTAATAAAAAATATCACATGCCTCAGAATGTATGGTAGAATGAATGTTTTATAGTATTCAAGGTGATTTGAACCTTGGACTTTCCTAGAGTTTCTTCTGTTTATGTTTCAGAAAAGAGAAGAAACAACTGTTCTGTTTGCATTTCATTGATATAGAGAACAATAGAACATTAGGTCCTGATTCTGATAGCTACTGAGCCATGATTTTAAGTGTGTTAGTTGTTCCATTAATTTGAATTCACATGCTTGAAGTTAGGCATGTGCTTAAGTATTTTTCTGATTCAGAACCTTAGTTAGGAAAAAGAAATATATGGGAGGTGTGATTCAGAACATTTCTCATCTGTTCTCTGGTTCTGAATTTAGCTTACTGTGGTACTCCAGATGGCGTAGGAAATATTGAAAAAGGAGGCCCAACACAATTTCATATTTATTCTGCCAAATTTGGAATGGAACTTAGAAATAGTTTCTTTCATATTGAGCTTTGTCAAATATCACTTTATTAGCTCTCCTCTGATACTGAAGATCTAATGTAACAAACTAGTAAACCCCTGCAAATCAGTACTTTAAAATACATTTTAAAATATGTACCTTGAAAAAGGTGCTATACGTGCATGGTTGAGTGCCTGATCTATTGCAATTGTGGCCAGGCTATTTAGCTTTCAGGCATGGAATAAACAACAAATTTTAGTAGAGCTAATCTTTCTCTGAGGCAGAACCTGCCAGCAGTCTACTAAAATTAACTCTAAATTACCGATAGAATGTCTCACAATTTGGAAAACACACCTGCCTGGCGTTTGCTGAACAAATGAAGAAGTAATCTTTCTAAATGGCAAGGTGGTCCACTGCTCAAAATAGTCCATGGGAATTATCTGGTGTGTACTACTCAGAAAACAGACTTTACTCCACTTTTAGCCTGAGTTACGGATTTTGTTTTATTGACTGACATATTACCTGCAGCGTGTTTTTAGCCCACTGGCAAAGAATATTGTGTTTTTCAAAGAGATTTTTTGATCACGGATATTTGTACACTGATTCAAGCCTTTCCAACAATAGGAAAAGTCAATTTTAAATTGAAATACAGAGGAGGTTTCTAAGGTATGGTCTACACTGCCAGGAAAATTTGGTGGCAGTTGAAGGGAGTTACACAAGCTACGCAGAGTAGTTTGTGTAATTCCCATTGACTTCCTAATTCCCCTTCAGCAAGGGATCTTCATTGTGCCATGGCACTTGAGGGGGAAGTTTTACTAAGTCGATTTCTGGATCACCTTAGTGTGTCGTCACTCACTGCTTAGTCAATCTGGAAAGATCAGTCTGATGTCAGTGATTTGCCACTGGCAGTGTGGATGTGGCCTAAGGGATGTTGAAGTTCAGTTAGCCAACATCACAATTTCTAGCTTTCAACATTAAATTTATACTTAAAACTCTTGTCTTGGCAGGCACAATGGTAAGCCTACTGGTACTCTGACATCCATTCCTCCCAATGCTGGAGACAGCCACACATGCCAGTTTCATATTTTTGCATTCTGAATGTAGTTGGGAATTACTGTAGGGGACTGATTTTTGTTTCCCATGAAAGCTTAAAGTATTTACAAGCCTGCTTTTAAATCTGCAGCCTTGGTTTTTCCAGGTAAAATTTTGTCTCCACAGTGAACTGCAGACATCTAAGTGAGGGCTCCAATCTAAACCCTGTACTCAGGCGAGCAGCACCACTGAAGTACTACCTGGGTAAATGTTGCAGAATCTGGCCTACTGACTCTCAAGCACAATCAGATACATTTCTGTTTGGTAACATTTCTACCCAGAATTCATTGTGGCTACTGAGAGGGTATTGAGCTGTTCATACAGAAGAGCAGACCCTGAAAGGAGCTGCGAATGCCACTTTAGGGTTTGAATTCACAAAGATAAGTGCCAAGCGATTCAGGAAAGCAGCATCCTGGCCAACTTGCCATCTGCAGGGAGAAAAGCCCAGCCCACAAAACAGTCACAACATCACAAATGATATCAGCAAACCAGAAGGAGCTCAACTGGATTGATCAGGCACAGTTTCCTCAATAAGCCGCAGGGCAGAATGCCCGAGTTCATCAAGTTCCAAATCAGTCCAGAGAAGAATGCACTGGAGAAAAAGGAGATGCCAAATGCTTTCCTGAAAACAGTAAACACAGATACCCCACAGGCTAAACTTGATGGAGGGCAGGAGGGTGCTGTATGTAGCTATGCCATTCTGCCAGAATATCGTTCTGTCTTTTATGTACCAATGAGGAGTTTCCCTGTTAGCATTAGGCCAGACAGCAACCTAGCTACCATTGTTTGTTATGTTGAGTCACTCTGTTCTCTCTTCCATGGGGACTCTCTTTTTCTTTCTTTCTTTCTGTGTTGCTCCCCGACCTGCTAAAGAAAGACCTCAAAAAAGTTTTCTAGAACTGAATATTTTGCGCTCTCTAAGATAAACAGCTGATAACATTTATTTACTTTTAATTTTTAATGCTTTTCCTGTAAATCAATTCACTCTCTCTTGAATTGCTATCCTGAGATACTGCCTGATGCAATTCCAGACTGAAGGACTTAAAAAGAAAATGTTCCAATAATGGCTACATTAGTGCACTACGTGCAAGGCTTTCAAAGTACCGTAAACCATAACTGGGATTCTGCTCTTTACAAGTAAAGGGTTTTAATTAGATTATTCTGTTTGTGCTATGTTTCTCGTGGTTTACCTGAAGAAATCTACAGCGGTGATTTGCAAATTTTCTAGTATATGCCACATATTGTTTCTTCAGGACCCTACATAATATACAGCATACAGTCAACATCAAAGATAAATTAATGGATTTGGTGACCTATCTGACTCTTCATTTTTCATGTAATATCTGGAACTACATTACAGCACTGGAAAGTGTCATTTTTCTGGCATATGATTGTTCATTCCTTAATTACCACCTAACCAGAACTGTAATACTCCCCAACTCTGTCTGACTGACAAGTTACTGTATGATTTTGTTGTAACTAAGGGATCATTCCTGTAATTCTCTGAAGTGGCCATCACCAGAAGTTGCAAATGTTCAGACTGTATTAGAATAATTTTTAAACCCTTCCTTGCTTATCCAATCAATAGTGGGTACTGGAATCCATTTCACATGAACCAACACTAGAATTAGTTACTCAGCCTGTTTTATGCCAAATGATGAACTGCACAGATGAGAGAAACCTACTTCTCTATTCTGGCTTGAAATCTTTAGAATGTCTCATTCTGCTGCCGAGGCAGATGCACATCCTGACAGCAGTGAAGGAGTTACAGCAATCTATGTGGACTGGATGTCACATGACGGCTTGAGAACCATCTCTTTCTTGCTCAAAGCAAAATGCTCCTGTAAAACAGGGCAGCTGCCTCCTTGGTGCCCACTTACAGTGAGAGGACACTCTGCAGCCTGCCTTTCCCCCCCTCTTCAGGGCTACTTATACAAATGCTACACACGTTTTTGGTGGTCAAAATGCCCATTTGGGGTAGGGTGGCCATTTGTCTGTTATTCAACTGGATAGTCCTATTTTTCTAGCATTTGTCCCCTGTCCAGTACCCAGACAAAGCCAGACATGGTTCTGTCTGGTACTGGATGGGAGACATCATTTTGAAGAGTGCGCTGCTTTATTCCTGCCAGGGCGACCTTCAGGGGTGGAGCAGCACACTATTCAAAATGATGCCCCCACTGTGGCATGACCTCAGATGCATGGTGTGTGCCAGGTCATACTGAATTGGGGGGTGACATTTTAAAAAATGCACTGCCCTGCCCACATGCAGTGTAACCTTAGAAGCACTCGTGTATGGTCAGGCTGGCAGGGACGAGGCAGTATACGTTTCAGAATGGAACCTCCTATATATAGCATGACCTCGCATGCACTATGCATCTGAGGATATTTTGGTGGAGGTGGGATTACGCAGGTATACCGGTCAGCACACACCACTACTGGAAATACTAGAATATCTGGTATTCTGGGAATGTGTGACTGGCCACCTGACCTTGACATCTGGGTTTTTTCCCAGAAAATCAACTCAAAATAAAACTCAAAAGTCCTAAATTAAAGTCCAACAAACAAATGTTTCTCTTTCTACTCCTGGACAAATTAGAGATATTTGTCAACCAAAGTCAGCTTTTTGCATCAAAACATTAGTGGTATGCCCACTGTAATCTCCCCTACACCCAGATGATCCAACTCCCCCGATTTTACAATAAAATAAAACCACTTTGACAAGAGGTGTAGTGCTTTTTGCGCCAAACTTTTAGTGACAAAGTATCAGTGTAGACACCAGACTTGGTTCTGCCATGGTAAATGGCCTCCAGGAAGTGCCCCACAAAGCCCATCCTGACCACTCTGGCTATCAATTTGAACTCTGCTGCTCTGCAACCATCCACCCATCCCTCATTAAAGCCCCAGTTATTTTTTGAAATTCCACTTCCTGCTTGGTCAGCATGGAGAGCTCAGACTACATCTTCCCAACTGACCACAGCGGCTCTCCTGCTTGGAGCACACAGGAGCTTCTGGATCAGATCAGTATTTGGGGAGGGGCTGTGCAGTCCCATCTTCACTCCAGCAGAAGGAACTTCATTACATACAGTCAAATTTCTCATTTCGTGGCAGAGAAGTGGATACACTGCAGTGTTGTGCAAAATCAACAAGCTGCAGCAAGGATATCAAAAAGCTAGGGAGACAATCTGTTGCCCTGGTGCAGAGTCAAAGACCTGCCATTTCTATGGAGATCTGGAAGCCATCTACAGCGACGACCCTTCCTCCACCGCCAAGAGACCCATGGATACCTTCACATGCCCAGTGGCAGACACTGGACTCAACCATGATGAAGTAGTTGTGGATGAGGAGGTCAAGTTGGAGGATGACGTGGAACAGGGGAGCATGACGTTTACTGATATGATAAGTTGTGCCTGGGAGGAAGAGGGCACTCTAGCTGGAGAAAAGACTTTGGGTGGTTGTTTGGGGGTATTATTCAGGTAGATAGGGACAAAATTTCTAATTATGCCACCATCTTTCCACTGGCGGGGGTTACAGAAGCTGCTATCTCACTCCTGAAAGTAAGCAGGCATGCTAGGGTGCATCTACTCCATGTGAGCAGCTTCAAACCACATCCCTAAGTTGCTTGCCTATGTGCTGTTTTGGTCCCTGCACAAGTGACCCAGGTTTCTCTAGCTCGTTGTAGGAAACTTTCCCTTGCCAATCAGCAATTGCTCTTGCAAGTTTCCTGCAGCATTGTTTATTTGCATGGCACACGGCTGGTCAGTTGCCTCAGATTCCAGCTCCAACTGGAAGCTCATTATAAACTGTATACAGAACATTGACAGCAACAGCTCAGCAAACCGGGTCCATTGCAAAATGCCACGCAATGCAGTCGGAAACCTATAGAATGATGGGATAGAAATCCTAGACCCAAATCCTAGGGCTTCCAGCTGCTCTTGATAGAGGGATCACACCTGGTCCCTCTCATGTGTGACTCATCCTGTAATCAGGTCAGGTTAGACCCAGGCTTCTCCAGCCCATAAAACAAGACACTCTGTTGCTGCCCCCCACGGGATTTCCTTCTCAGACAGCCTACTCAAAAAGATGTGCTTTATGTATCTGAAAAAAAATCCAAGAACTCTTGTGGCACTTTTAAAGACTAACACATTTACTTAATGCATAAGCTTTTATGGGCATATTTATTAGTTTTTTGAAGTACCACAGGGCTCCTCCTTTGTTTTGCTGAAATAGACTAAAACGGCTCCCCGTTTGGAACACTATGTATTTGACATTCTCTCAGTCAGCATGATTTAAAAAAAAAAAAAAGTTTGAATTAAGCAGCATGTTCAAAAAACCAGAATGGAATCTACACAGTCTATTTTCATATGCAAAGCAAAGCATAGTAAGAAATGAATTGGATATCAAGAAGCACTTTATAAAGTTACCTAACAAATAACTAGTCTTTGAGGAATGATGAAGACTACCTGTTACCCAGCTCACTAGCAAATGCAATAAAGTTAACACTTTTAAATGATTTTTAAAAAAATAAATTCCACAGTATCGTTTGGGTCCATTATCTTTTACAGCTTAGTTGGTTAAGATCATTATGTCAGTGTGAATAAGTTCTTTTTTATTGTAATAATTTCCCTTTACTGCCCATAATACTGCTATCATTTTTTCTACCTATATAGAAGAATCGCATTAAGTAGACACACACACAGATATTATAGCTTTGACTTCCAGCAATATATTCCTTTGGGCGTTTCCTCATCTGCTTTTGGACACTCAATACCCATCATTCCTGAACATGGAGATTTGGATGTTGGTAAATCACTGCGCTTTCTTAACCATTTATATGTAAGCTAGCACTGGTTTAAGTGCGTAGATTTGGGAACTGGGAAAAGATACGACTAAAATCAATTACCCTGGCCAAGACACTTCGGGAATAGGCTCCAAACGAAGAAGGAAACAAAGATGTGAGCAAATTGTGGTACTATTCACAGCTGCGTGTTGCTTAGTAAATGTGGGGTTCTAGCTGAACATTTTTTTGTTAGCACGCCTCTTCTGTGCAAGTCAGCGACTCCTCCAACTGTCTTCGGAGGACAGAAAGGAATTTATTCCAGTAGCATTTATGAGAGCACTGCACAAATAGCCCAATTTCACTCTTGAAGGCTTTTTGGCTTCTTCTGAAGTACTAGGTAGTATCGCCCCTGCCAAAGGCAGGACGAAAGGCTAGATGAACTGCTGGGATCTGATGTAGGGACTCATGCTTATGTGTTGATTTGCATGAGACAATGAAATTGGGAAAATTGCAATGAACTAACCTACTTCCAATGAACATCTGCAATGGGATTAACACAACTAGTAAAAATTAAAGTCTGATGTTGAACTGCTAATGACATTTATGAATGTGACAGATTTGGACATGTTTCAAACGATGATTCTTCTTTTTTCATGCTATCTCAGAGGGCTTTCATAAATATGAATTACTAACGTAGAGTTTTATAGGCTAAAATGTGGTTCCATTGAGAAAATTGAAATTCATATCACTATGACAAGGTTAGCCTTTCACTCTAATTGAGCTCTGAGGGATAGTCGCTCTGTAGAAAAGCATCCCTTATCAGGAACTGTTGCTTATTCCTACGACTGTACGTCTAGATTAAGATCAGGTTTTGCATACAATTAATATGATTATTTACTTTGGATTGTATCTTTTGAAAAGCATTTGTATACAAAAGTCAAGAGCGGTTACCCTCCGCCACCTCTAATGAACAGAGACAACAGCCAAACAGGTTTTGAAAGCTTGTTGTGTTGAGTGTTGTATCTTTGTCAATGGCAATAAATGACCTGTGAAATACTGAGTATCATGGCAATAAATGTCCTGTGAAATACTGAGTATCATTAACCGATTTAAGGGTTTTGGTAATATGAATAATTTAAAACTCACTTGCAACTGTTTTGCTGAAAATTAATAGCTTGTTTATAAGTTGTTTTTATAACAGGTCCTGTAAGAGGAAATGGGGAATTACTGTAAATATTGTTAAAATATTAGAGATGAACCTGACTCATTCCCTCAGTCCAAATATCACTGATTTGGGGGAGACACTAACATTGTGACTGACCACTCCATAATGGCAAAATCCTTACTCTAAACACATAGCTGCATTAAGAAAATTCAAACCCAATTCTGAATTTTGTAGCTGGACCCAACTCTATTGGAAACTTCATTAGCAATGTAATTTAACCACATTTTAGGCATCATTTAGCTTCCTGAGTTCTTGACTTCCTGATTCTTCTGCCAGAAGAAATGACATCACGGTTATATACCAATAAGGCTGAAAGAACAATTTTGCTTTAACCCCATCGTGACTCCTTTGTAATTTTCCTTATGGTTGGCATCTCTCAAGTTTGCTCTCAACCCAGAAGTGAACTCTTTTAGAACATTGCAATAAAATTGTTTGAGCATTTAGTCATGCAAGAATGAAAAAAGTTTTTTACAGCGTCTCCTATCTAATGATCTCTAATTACTGTATAAATAATAAATTACGCATCACCATTCAAGGACTATCAGTAAATACCATTAACCCCATTTCACACGTGGGGAAAAGGCAACACAAACAATAAAACTGATTTACATAAATCCACCCACAAAATATGGGTCAGACATGCAAATAGAATTTAGATGATGCGCTTCATTTATTAAAAATGACTATTCTGTAGTTTCTGAGATACCGCAGTCTTCCTTGTACAGAGAAAATGAAATAGATATTGAGTGTTAGTTCTTGATGACGATTGCTAACTTTTCAATTACAAGCCCTGCATATGCTTTTCCAAAGCATTTCCTGACTCAAAAATGACAGCATCCTAAAGATGAACTAAGGATTGGAAATAAAAGATTTACATGTTCCAAAGGGACAGTCATGTTAGTCTAGTTCAGCAAAACAAACAAGGAGTCCTGTGGCACTTTTAAAGACTAACAAATTTATTGATCGCATGAGCTTTTGTGGGAGAAAATCCCACTTCATCCGACACTTTGAAGACAGGGAACTTACAGAAAGGGAGGAAAATAAATGCAGGGAACGGTAAGTCCTAGGATCAGGTCAGACTGTTAAGGCAAAGCAGTTGTTTAAATTCAAACAGTGGGGGACAGCATATCAAGGGACGCAAGGTCAAATCATCTGTTGTAATAAGAAAAGAACCTGAGATCCCTGTTTAGCCCTAAGGCAAATCTGTCAAATCTGCATAGGAATTCCAATTCTGCAGTTTGTCTTTGAAGCTTTGATTTATTATCCATTTGTTTAAGTACAGCTATTAACAAGTCATCAATGGAGGGAGCAGGGAGATTGAAGTGTTCCCCTGTTGTTTTTGACATGTTATAAAAGGATTCAGCAGGGATCCACACAGCAGTTTGCCTGTATTAACAAATGTTCACAACCATCAAAAAGAGCATGTACTCTTGTCTCCAAAAATAAAAAGTTAGTATAAACAGTACGCAGAACCTACATTGCCCCAAATATTCTCAAATACAGCCAGGTTTATAAATCAGTCCCTGACATTCCCTTTAGGCAGGAAAGTAACCAACATCCATTTGAACTAGGCAAGAAAATGCCAACATAGGATGTATCTTTGCATATCATACAGAGAGGTGTAATTTAACTGCTGTATTTGGGAGGTCTATGTGCATGTGCGCACATCATGCACTTGCTGAAGACAGTTCCCTTGGTTCACAAGTTCTCAGCACTGTTTGGATTGGTATCTGGCCTGCTAGAGCTGGGGGACGGGGTCGGGGCGAAGGGAATGGGATGGCTTAACGGGAGAGTCCTAGCTGCTGCCAAGGGGATGCCTCGTGCTGGGCACCTGCTTCCCTACCCTCATTCCTCATCTCTTTCTCCTCTCCCTGACCTTATTCTATCCCCCTTCCTTCCTCAGTGGCATACCCCAAATTATCTCTGGAACCAGTCTAGCAAGTCCCCACGATACAACACTCCATGGTTAAAGCACAAAAATATTGACATCCATTGCAAAAGTCTGCCAACCTCTTCAAGGCCTCCCCATGCTTCTTCTCAGCTGCTACAGCCCCCCTCATATTTTAACTATTCCCATACGATAAAATTCAGCTGCCCCACAGGTGCAGGAACCTGTCCATTAGAGTTCACAGAGGCTGGCTTTACTCATCAACTTGGCGTTGTTTAGCTTCATTGGCTAAGGGGAGGAAGGAGATTAGAAAAAAATGAGAACTACAGAGGGGCAGTTGCATGAAGACATGCCTGTGGCATGCCCAAGTGCATACAGGCCTCCGCTAGCCATGCACATGGCATGGTGTGAAGAGACCAACACATACGCCTCTCCCCCCCCACTGGAATGGTCTGTAGCTCAGAACTGCCTGCTGGGGGCTGAGTCATCTCTCTCCCCACCTCACCCCTCTTCCCCCATATGCTGCCCTACAAGAACGCATTGGTACAAGAAACAGGTAGTTAAATGGCATCCAACTACAGAGGCAGCAAGCAGTCCTGGCTGGAGAGGTGGCTCCTTTCTGCCCCCTTCATTCCTGGCCCACCAGGTTAAAGTAAGGGGGAATGCACCGGAATGCAGTTCTGGGGCCCACAAATTTGAGGGGCCACAGTTGTGGGGCCCCTAAAAATAGAAAAATCCGGCGGAACACATACTCCGCCCTGCCCTGGCTGCTGGCAGGTCCTACGCCCCACTGTTGTTAATCACAATACTTATTGCGTTATGCAGTGTTTGCTAGTTTGTGACAATAATTGCTGTAGATGTAAACGCCATATAAAATTATAAATATTTTTATGGAGCGATAACTGATGCACGTGGTACTGAGAAGTGGTTGCAAATGCCTATCTGGGCTGGGGCCCGCACATGCGTGAAGGGGGCCCAGACAATACGGGAAGGGGGCCTGGAGATTAGGAGGGTTCTGGGGCCCATGAAATTATACTTTAACCACAGTGCCCAGGCCCAGATTGCAGCAAGAGGAATCACTGAGAGACCCAGATATGTGTCAGGGACAGGGAAAGGCACAGAGTGGGAACAATAGAGCCTTCCACACACCTCCAGAAGGCTGAAAAAAGCAAACTCTGGGCAGCTTAGCACTTGCAGAAATGGGATCATGTGCCCTTCCTATATCTTGCTTCTGGTTGGCAATGCTCACTTTGTCTCCTTCCCCGCAAATATGACTATAGTCATGTAGTGGGCAACCAATGCTTGCCAGCTAACTCTGTTACTATAGTAGTGTCAGACACTCAAGGAAATTCTTAAAACTGTACATTCCTTTAGAAGAATTCAACCATACTTTCCTTTCTCCAGCAGTTCCAGACAAATGCAGTAACTGGCTTTTTGTTGTTGTTCTCTTGTCTACATGGTTAGCAATTGTCTGTGTTGTAGTACCCTCGTTGACCCCAGAATATTAGACATTCAAGGTGGGTGAAATAATATCTTTTATTGGACCAACTTCTGTTGGTGAGAGAGACCAGCTCTGGAGCTACACAGGGCTCTTCTTTAGGTCTGGGAAACATGCTCAACATGGTTACAGCTAAATACAAGGTGGAACAGAATGCTTAACACAAGTAGTTAATAAACATTTGAAGGGATAATTCGGTCCTCATCCTCAAAGGAAATGCAGAACAATTTCAAAAGATGAGCCTGGGGGCTTAAATTCATACCCCTGTTAAACACTAAAAATCATGGACTGAATAAATACACAGGATTTATGGCTCATTACAATAATCTATAATACCTCTCCTCATCAGCTATCTGCCCAACCTTCCCTCCTTGACTAGAGGGGTGTTAATTGGCCACTTCTCCTTGAATGTCCCCTTGAAATACATGTTAGCTCCTTATGCTTAACAATGGGTTCTACTTTGTATTTAGCTGTGGCACTTTGAGTATGGTTCCCAGATCTGAAGCTCTGTGTAAGCTTGAAAGCTTGTTTCACTCAGCAACAGAAGTTGGTCCCAATAAAGGATATTACCTCACCACCTTGTCTGGTTAGTAATTAGCATTCAAGGGCTCAGTCTGCAGTCAGTTGTAGTTATTTTCTGATGTTTGTTTGATGGCTTATATGCAACGAGTAAGCTCAATCCATTTCCCGAAGGCTGCAGTACTCCAAAATCAGCAACAAAAAACCCACCATAACATGATACTAATAAGATAGATAACAGATAAATAAATTTGTTAGTCTTTAAAAGTGCCACAGGACTCCTTGTTCGTTTTGCTGAACTAGACTAACACGGCTACCCCTTTGGAACATGATACTAATTATACTCTTGACAAAATCTGCAGAGACACAATGGACTGAATGGAAATAAATACTGGTATCAATGTATTAAGGACACTCAGCACTTTTCAGAAAGTTCTCTGTGCCTCCTAAAATCAGATCTTTTATGCAGTGCTCTAAGTTCCCCTTTTCTAATGTACGGTGAAGCTGCACATTATTTTTTTTGTGTGTGTATTGTAGCTAATATTATCGATGTATAAAAATGAAAGACTAATCCCATGAGATAACAAGTGCACTAGAGAAATGTACTAATGTTTTTATAGGACACCAACTGGTAAGTGTGAGCCACATCCTGGCACCTTTTCCCACATCCTTTGCTTTTAATTACCCACCTCCCTCTGTTTTCATTTCATTTCTCATCTCAAGTGTTAATGCTATGGATCAAAATAAATGTCATTCTCATCCCTCAGCTTAATTGAAATAAATGCATTTAAGATTTTTCCAATGCTGGCCTTTGAATGGAATGGGTTTATGCTACCCTAAAAAAACCAAACTAGCTGCATTATAGTCAAGTTCCAGAGGGGTAGCCGTGTTAGTCTATTGCAGAAAAACAAGGTCCTCCACACAGCAGATCCACTTTCTGGACACTACAGTGCAGATTAGTGATGGGCACATAAAGACCACCCTATTCCAAAAACCTACTGATCGCTATAGTTACCTCCATCTCTCGAGGTTTCATCCAAGACACACCACACGATGCATTGTCTACAATCAAGCCCTAAGATATAACTGCATTTGCTCTGATTCTTCGGACAGAGACAGACACCTTCAGGATCTCTACCAGGCATTCTTAAAACTACAGTACCCACCCGCAGAAGTGAAGAAACAGATTGACAGAGCCAGACGGGTACCCAGAAGTCAATGATGGCAGAAGAAATCCAAGAAAAAAAAACAACAGAATGCCATTGGTCACCACCTACAATCCCCAAGTCAGACCTCTTCACCACATCATCAAAGATCTACAGCCTATTCTTCAAGACAATCCCTCACTCTCTCAAGCCTTGGGAGACAGACCTCTCCTTGCCTACAGACAGCCCCCCAATCTTAAATGGATATTCCACCAGCAACTACAGATCAAGCCACAGAAATATTAAAGCAGGAACAAATCCCTGCAACAGACCATGCTACAATTTTGCCCTCATATATACACTAAAGACACCGTCACAGACCAAATCAAGACACCTACTCCATCAAGGACTCATTCACCTGCTCATCCACCAATGTGATTTATGCCATCATGTGCCAGAAATGCCCCTCTGCCTTATAGATTGGACAAACAGGACAGTCTCTGCGCCAAAGAATAAATGGACACAAATCTGACATCAGAAATTGCAACACTCAAAAACCAATAGGGGAAGACTTCAATCTCCCTGCTCACGCCATTGATGACTTGGTAATAGCTGTGCTGAAACAGATGAATAACAAATCACAGCTTCAAAGAGAAACTGCAGAACTCGAATTTATATGCAAATTTGACTCAGTTGCCTTGAGGTTAAACAGGGACTATGGATTTTTCTCTCATTACAATAGGTGATTTGACCTCACCTTCCGCTATGTGCTGTTCCCCAGTGTTTGAATCCTAACATCTACTTTGATTTGCTGTTACAGCCTGATCTGATCCTATGTCATACACTCCCCTGCATTTAATTTCCTCCCATTCTATAAATTTCCCATCTTCAAAGCATCTGAGGAAGCGGGATTTTCTCCCACGTAAACTCATGCAATTAATAAATCTGTTATTTTTTAAAAGTGCCACAGAACTCTGTTTTTTTAGCTGTATTATGTTTCTCTGCCCTAAATGATCACTGAACTGCATCTTCGGTTTATAAAAACTGCGGCCATCTCACGCTGTTACAACCTCCTACCATGCCATAAAAATGTTGAGTGAACTTTTCTTTTTAGATGTAAATGGCTCTTTAAAACCCTGTTCTGTGTTCTAGTAACTATATAAACAACAATGATATCCTCCCTTATGTTCATACATAATACTCAGCTACCAAACTGAGTTTAATGCCTAGTTTACTCAGAAACAAGGCAGACAGATTGCATATTTCATAAATTGTGGATTTATGTGACCCCAGCTCAACCAATATGCTTTAAATTATAGGAGGGAAGGACTTAGAATGAAAATTCCTGAAGTTTTCTTCCTTTGACTGTTGGCATTGCGGCAGAGACATCCCTTAATTATTCTGTCCACTTGCTGATACATAATGGTAACACTGTGGCCAATTCTGCCAACTGGCAAGCACCTATTGCAAAGTGCTATAAATGTCCACCTCTGTTTTCTTTATTGATATTATAACAGGCCCTCTAAAATCATGACTGACAAAGATTCACAGACTGGTGTTTATATAAGACGAGATGAAATGGTGAAATAGAAAGGGTTCAAGAGTTAGGTTCATAGACATGTAACAAGGATGTGAATGACTTACACCCAATGTAAAAGCAAACTTTATGCAACTTCGTAAAAAAAAGTCACAAAATTCAGCCACTTTGAATTCCCAAACCACCACTGCTTTGAGCTAGAGTTTTAAAAGTACAAGGGAATGCAGGATTGCTATTATTTAACTAAAAACACTTTTCCGTGACCAGTTTCGTCAGTGGTACAATTTTTTTCTTTTCCATCACGGCTTTATTGACTGTGTTTGAAATCTATCACATACACGATAAGTCTCTAGCTAATTGGATGCCAGTACAGCATCATGAACATTTGGCTATTCTAGTGATGAACAGCACACAGATACTACACCTCTAGTTGGTTCCAGTGAAGAGAAGTTTTTCCCCAT
Source organism: Pelusios castaneus (assembly GCA_007922175.1). Classification (NCBI taxonomy): domain Eukaryota; kingdom Metazoa; phylum Chordata; order Testudines; family Pelomedusidae; genus Pelusios; species Pelusios castaneus. The sequence continues at coordinate 928,517 of ML685834.1, forward strand.
TAGCTTGAATGTTTAACTTCCATCAATGTCTATGTACATAATTCTCTATGGAAGAGCAAGAAATATCCTATCAGCCTGTAAATTATATCAAATATTTGCTGCATTAACAGTTGTTATCCTTTTAGAAAGGGGGCCAGGGGTTCGCTTGGAGTATTCATTAGCTGTTCTTCCAATGTAATTGCATATTTTTCCTTCTTTTATCCACTGTCCGCCTATACTGTATCTGATGAAGTCCTTTGATTCCATTTCCTTTTGTACCAGTGGGGTTGCCATTATAGGGTATAATGTTCCCAGACAAAGATTTCAGTAGTGGTAATGTGCATTAGACTCTAATCAGATGCTTTTGTTCTTTTATGATTCATCTTTGTTAGTTTAATTTGCATATGCTGTTGCTCTCTGTGGGGACTTCATCTGTGTTGTTTTGATTTTCTTCCCTAGGTTCATATTTTCTATTCTATTGGGGATTGTTACCTACTTTTAACTTTAAATATGCAAGGACTGATTCTTATGCAAGTCAAGTAATATCTTATTACATAAATATTCTTACTGATTTACATAATAATGGACTGTCTGATATGAGTAAAAGTGGAAGAATTAGGCCCTTATTATTTAAATATCAAGTATGTTACAGAAGTCAAAGAATTATATTTCTTACAAAAAAAACTGCCTGGAGAAATTTGCGTTTGCTTCCACCACCCCCCAATTATAAATTGTTAAGATGATGTTCATTGAAAGTTCATGCAAGGACTTTTTAAAACTGAAAACCATCTGTCTGAGTTTCTGTATTAAACGGGGGTGTGAGGCATTTATCTACAAGAGGCATCTTAGGGCATTCTTCCTAGAAAAATGTCTCATATTTATTCTGAACAATAACAATTCTCTGTTGTTTTTTACTGATAACATTTAAAAATGGATATAAAAACATAAATATGTAACAGAAAATTCATGAAAATTACTATAATTAAATTAAAATATATAAACAAATATTAGTACTCTATATGAAAGAACAAGTCTAGAATCCTAATATATCCTTCCTAATGAGGGAAGATGGGGGAGGGAGAAGAAAGGGACGTATATGCTGAACCCAACGGAAGGGGGAAAAGGAGAAAGTGCTTCTTTGGTGTCTCTACTGAGAAGGGAAATATTTTCCATGCACAGGATGAAATCCTAACTCCCCTGATGTCAATGGGAGTTTTACCACTGACTTAAACAAAGCCATGATTTTACCCAGAGACTTTAAAGGCTATGTCTACACTGCACACATTGGTGGCTATGTGTAGTGTACATACAGCTCCACACAGCAGGCACTGCAATGTGTAGCTTCACATGTTAATGAAAGGCTGTGGCAGAGGGGAGGCAGTGAACAAAGACGGACACCCCCAAAGCCACTAGTCTTTCCCTGCAGCAGGGAAGGGCTCCAGCAGCAGAGAGGCAGCAGGACTCTACACCACTAAAAAAGCAGTGCAGACAGGGAGCCACAGCTTGGGCAAGTAGAGAGGCATGCACTTGCATACATATCCTGTCTATGCATGACTTTACTCACCCAAGCTGTGTCTCATCACTAACATTGCATTACATTTTCATCTGTGCTAGGAGGATAGGTATGTAACTCTACACACTGCCCCACGTTGAATATATCTGTCATAAAGGAAGATAGACAGCTGGATTTGCAGTAAATAATCTTCTTCATCAACACCTGGAAAAGATTTATTACCCAGCTCTAGTATTGGACACAGGGGACAGTATCCTCAGGTGAAGCTACACCAATTAACACCAAGTCAGAATATGGTCCAAAAACCATTTTTATTTCTTGGGAACCAAATTCTTGATCACCTCTTAGACGTTTGAGTCAAACTCATTTTCTATGTCGGACCACATTTGACTTAAATTTACTTCAAATGGGCCGTACATACCATGAATTGAAATACTAAGGCACTCTTTCTGGGTACGTCTACACTTACAAATTAAGTCGACTTAAGGAGGCTTAAGTCAACTTAATTTACTCCACATCTACACTGGGCTTTCCTTAATTCGACTTAAGCTGCTCCTTAAGTCGAATTAAGGAAAAGTTAGTTCAAATTAATAACACCTTGTTTTAATTCGAACTAATGCTTAAGTCGACTTTATTAAGTCGAATTAAGCCAGTGGAGATGTGGAGTAGTGCCTAGTTGGACCTTCTTAAGTCGACTTAACATTTTAACGTTTTAAGTTGACTTAATAAGGCCAAAAAGGGGCCACGTCTACACTTGAAAAGTTAAGTTGACTTTTGTTAAGTCGACTTAATAAGGTCCACTTTAAGTCGACTTAAAGTCAACCTTATTAAGTCGACCTAATTTTTCAAGTGTAGACATAGCCTCTATTAGGAGAGACTGTAATCCCACAAAGCGCAGTCATGGGCTGGATGGAAGAGATTCTTGCAGCCCGTGGATGGTACATTTGACATCCCGGATTAGAGAATCAACCCCAAAAAAGATGAAGTTAGGAGAGGATTACAATTGAATGTACAGCATGGGAAGGTTTAAGGAGCAGAAGTTATTTAGTTTTGCTGGTATTAAAAAAGAAAGCAGAAGAGAGAAGCTGTCATACATTGTACAAGAGTGTATGCTTTTAATGTAGTTTGTAAAATTAATAAATAAGTATGTCCGCTCTATTAATAGCAATGTATATTTTAAATGTAATTTTCCTATCCTAAAATATAGAAATATTACTATATATTGGAGATATCGACTTTTACAATCCTAGAAATCCCTTTGATAGATATCCTGGACGCTGATAAAATCACTATTAAAAAGACAATCCTACCCTTTGAAGATCCCAACTGCTTTCTAAATGGGATTATGTCACATGCTTGCCACCAGTTCTAAATAGGTTTTAGCTCTACTGGAGGCATTTAATCAAGTAAATTTAAAGTGGCAAATACCGTCAGCTGGGATGGCTGCCACTGGATCAAACACAGTGATTTTTTTCCAGCTGGACAGCTATGTAGTGTTAAACCGAACAGATTTCCTGGTAGTTTGTAAACTATTAAGTGAGCTAGTTCATAAGTATTGAATTCAAGGGAATACATAAACATCCTCTCAGAAATGTTTCAGAATGCTGAAGCCCCAAAACAAGCTGCTCCTAGGAGTGCAAGGTACAGAAGCCAACAAATAAATTATAGTAATAGAAAAACCATTTAGGACTGAATCTGGCTTACAAGAGGTTAGCTGAAAGACACAATCATGAGAATTAACTCTCTACATGTGCATTTTAATCATTATGTTCAGTAGCTCATCTGTGTTTAAAAACTAAGATTTCTGTCAGCCTAGAAAGATTATCTTGAACTTCTCATAATTAGAAAGAAACCTTCATAACATTACAGAATGGGGAGACATCAAGATCAGAGAGGTTAGAGATATAAAAATCCTATTAGGATCTCCGATCCACACTCTCTCACAATAAAGAATCGTTCACGGTAGTACATTATATTTTCTAGAATTTGGTCCACTCCCTTTTTAACTCAAACTACTGTCTTGTTTCTCCAACATCCTTGATTAAATAGATTCTTCCAAAGCACTGAGGCATAACTTACAAAAAGTCATGAAAGCCATTTCATTTCACCCATCCAGAATCCCAGTATAAAGAAAACGTATTGGTAAGTAGTCTGTACCAACATTCTGAAAAGAGGGAAAGGCTCCTATGGCCCACTGAAGAGGCTACATGGAGTTCCACACTAAATTTGTGCTAAATTCTGACCCGAGGCTCCTTCATGTGCTTCCCACTGATTTCACCTAACTGCAAAATTTGGCAAAAGTTATGAGGCTGCAAATAACTGTCAGGTTTCTGATGACAAATAAAATTATGTACGTATGTAAAGGCACAAAATGCATTTAGCTTATTGAAAAAATTACTGACTTTTGGGGGGGATGAGTGACAGAGAGAGACCAGGATTGGAATAAGAATATTAGAGTTTGGAGACGTACAGAATCAAGAACAATTTTCCAGTTAAACTGCTGTTGGACAAAATAAAATTAGAGATCTCGGATAGACTGGACTGAATCAAATACGGAGAAGGAAATCAGCATAGTATTATGCATTTGTAATGGAAAGGTTAAGAATTTGGTCAAGTTAGGGGCACTGAATGCATACAGTAGTACAAATTAAATCTGACAAGCTACAGTGTAAAGTCACTGCAAATCCCAGAAAGAAAAGCTGAGCTTTGTATAAAACACAGTATAATAGGATGAAGGGGGTATGTCAGACTCTGACAAAAGTGAACGTGAAGAATGAAATGAGGAAAGTCAACGCAGCTCTTCATTCTATAACATAGGGTTGACCGACAGAGGAGCATTTCAAGACTGCTGATCTTGCAAAAAAATAAATAAAAAAACCAGCAAGAAATGCAAAAAAAAATAAAAAAAATAAAATAAAAAAAAATCTAACGAAGAAAAATCTTCTAACATAAAGTGTTCCCAAGTGTTTAAAGAAAAGCATAAGTTAGGGGAGAAAACAGAAAGGAATTACAGTGAGAGGAATAGTGTATGCCACACAAAAATAGTGAGAGACAAATGAGTGAAAAGACTAAGTGGTGGTAAAGAAAAAAAAAGAAAAGAAAAAAGGAATTAAAGGGTGCATAAAAGAAATTCTGCTATTGGAAAACAAAGTAAGGATGGCAAATCACTGCGCTAAAAAATTATTTTGCTGTGTTGCCAAAGGAATTCAGTATATTTTCTTAGTTAGAAAAGGGAATCGACCAAAAGTGCATTTTAAATAAGTGGAACAGCTGTGACTGTGTATGTGTGGATATTTTTGATTTTCCATAATTAGTTTTTTTTCTAGAAGATAAAGGAATTTCATCCTTGTATAATCTGTTGCCCAGTTACAGTCATAAAGCACTTAGTGCCACAGTTTCAAAGCAACTGCACCTGCATTCCTCCTCCGTGGTTCACAAGGGCACCACATTAGTCTTCTATGTCTCAGCCATCATCTTTTTTGGGCAGAGACCCATGTTTCTCTCACTTCTGATGAGGGATTTTAAGGCTACATAGCTCCTTCCCTTGCACTGTGATATCCTCAGCAAGCCAGACTGCCTAAAAAGGGCAAGGCCCTCACTTTGCTTACTTGTCAGAGGCTATGAACTGTGTATTACCAGGGGTTATAAATTACCACACAGCTCCTTTTAAGCAAGCATATTTATTCTTGTGGTAAAAGCATTATATGGAAAACACTGTTAAATAGTGAAAGAACCTACAACATACTTAAAAAAGGTCCACCACAACTCCAATTTAGGGCTCTGATAAATCTCAGTCATTCAAACTCCCTCCCCTGCCCACTATCACTACTGTGTTTTTCTCATGCTTATGTGTTTATTCATCTTAGATACAGAACCAGAACCTTCTGGACAGTTCAGCTATTTATAAGGTTTGGGCCTTTGATTTTAGCCTTATGCAATATCAAACAAGGGCCTTCTGTTCAGGGTGTAGCTTCAAAAGGCTGGGTTTTGAAATAACTTGAGAGATGGAATTTGCATTAGCTATTTAGGAAATCCACTTCCCCCAGGAAATCCATTTATTGTCCCCAAAAAGGGGAAGAGGGGATCTGACAAATGTGAGACCTGCAGCTCAAAAATGAGGAGTGGACCAAGGCACTGCTTGTTGACGCGCTGTATTCTGATGACGAGAAATGGGAATGATGGTCCAAGGTTCAGAAGGAACATCTAGTCCAGTGACAGAGAGTCCCGTAGGTGAAAACATCTTGGAACTAACTCTCAGGGGAATAGCAGGGAGAGGCTAACAGAGGCAACATATGTGCTCCATCAAGAACAAATGCACTGCCAGATCTACAATTAGAACAAAAGAGGATATGGCTGGAGTGGGACAGATTGCATCTGGAGACCCAGATGCCTGAAGACAGGGAGTACCAGAGCCAGCAGGAGAGAGAAGACAGAGGACAAGGAGTGTCAACATCATCTTTAAACGTGGAGTGGCACCAGTCCCCATCTACCTGTCCTTGTGAGTGGCACAGATAAATTATTTCTTGTTGTGTTTCTAAATGCTTTGAAATGGGTTGTAAATTGAACAAGGTGACTCAGGAGGCTGGTGGTCCAGTATCTGAGTCCACTAATAGCCAGGACTCATAGACTTTAAGCCCAGAAGGGAATCATCAATATCATCTAGTCTCTCCTGCACATTGTGGGCCATAGACCCTCACTCACCCACTCCTGTAACAGACCCATCATTTCTGGCTGAGTTCTTGAAGTCAGGTCCAGATTAAGGCTCCTGGAGGCACAGAGCTGTCCACTTTTTTGATCCCTCCCCCCTCCCCACTGTGGTGGTGTACCACTCTGGAGTCCGGTTGGCTCACCAGCTGCGTGGAGCAGGCCAGTGCTCGGTCCTGGGGCCTGGCAAGTGTTGGGGGGCCTGGGATCACAGACCGGCCAGTCGCGGGGGTGGAGTGGTGCTGGGGCTCGGCAGACCACCCCGCCCCATGTGTAATATGGTGTGGGCTGGTGGCACTTGCTGGAGGTGCTCCAGGCACGCCAGCCAGTTCTCAATTTATATTTGTGGGGCAGCATGTATGGGGCCCTCCTTAGCCTGGGGCCTACGGCTGCAGCCCCTAAGGCTACTTCATTAATCTGGCCCTGATTGAAGTCCTCAAGTCATGATACTGCTGTACTATTACCAAGAAAAGCACCACAGAGTCCCATTCTTCTTTGGAGATCAGGAAAGTGAATGGCCATACAGCCTTTATATTCAGGATACGTCTTTTGGGGCTAACTTCCTGTTGGAGAGCAGAATCACCCTTTTCCATTCTACACTAGCCTGTGCTGAACTACCACCTTATTCTTCCAATATTTCCTTAGAACTCATGTCTTCAAGCATCCCAGGATCTCATGTATGTATTTGTCCAGCTGGGTCATCTCTCAGGTGTCAGACTACTGCTCAGTTCCAATTCTGCAAATTATGTACTCATGTATTCCAGGAGTTTACAGTAAGGTCTTACAAAACTACAATTTTGATGTAACCTGAACATTTTTACTGATACACCTTAGGGATAGTCAGCACACTCTCGCCATCGAGCAGGTCTGTTTGCCAATTAACCAGATTACTTTCAGATAATTTGGCCCTCATGCAATGGCCTGAAACAACTTTAGTATTAATCTAACTGCCTTTGGCTTGTACTATTAAATGTTTTGATATTCAGACTGAGGAGACAATACTGGGAAAAAGGGAAACTAAAAAATTAGTTCACCAGGATAGATCTTAAACCATCTTCTGTATTTCCTGACATAAAAGCCTGTGGGGGTGATTAAGTCTTCTCCATGAAGGCTCAATGGAAAGTCATCAACCCATTATGCCCTGGAAAGAGTGGAATATCCTTTTATATTTTCACCAACAAAAGCATAAATATAAGGTACGAGAGAGATCTCTGGCTAGGAAACTAACTGCTTTGCATAAAAACTAAAATGACCCAAATGAGGACTGCACATTGAAACTGGTTGTAAGAAAAAGTGCCGGGATTAAGGAGTTATTTTAGGACTTCAAATATCCTTTATTTTCCCATTGTACAGATTCCTTCTCAGTCTTGCACTCATCATCATCTTAGAAACTGTAACAGTATAGAATAAAAATGCCAATGATGTAACATGAATCAATTCATCTGTCCTTGCACTTACACAATGCCATCCCAAAAAGGAATCACCTCTGAGCACTTCAGAGATCAAGCACAGAAACAAATTCTGAAAAAATCTAAACAAAAAATCAAGAAACCAAACTCTGAGATACTATTTTTGATATCATTTAGTAAGTATAGACCTTGCTCAGACATTGAAATGTGGTTGATCTGTAGTTATGTGTAAAGGCCATCAAGTCTGACATTTAGATAATTGGATAAACTAGCCGACCATAAGGATTCAATCTATAGCATTATTCAGATACTGCCACTTGGGGACCTTAATCTTAATTGAAGAAGCTAACAGGGAAAAGCACCTTGAAGAAGTCCTCTCGTCAACATAATCTCACTCAAATAATTAAAGTATCTACTTATGTGGATGACAGAAAACAAATAGAGAGCACTTGCAGACTGACTGAAACATACTTCATATCTAATTGAAACAGACCATTTTTGTACTTTCAGGCTCTTCTCCAACCATGGAGACACAAAAGTACCAGTAACTATATTTATTATTCCAATCTATACATTTACCAGTCTAATAATTTATTATTATTAATATTATTTATTTCCATTATGGTAGGTCCTGTAGAAACACACATTTAGAGACTGTCCCCACTCCAAAAACCTTAGGCTATGTCTACACTTGTTAATTTAAGTCGACTTAGCATGTCTACACTTAAATTTTAAGTAGACTTTGAGGGGACCCTACAAAGTCGACCTACAGCGTCCACACTGGATGCCTAGGTTGACTTCTAGGGGCTAAGTGGACAGGTCCACGGTGGCGGGGGGTGGCACCCCTTGCCAAGTGCCAGGGGGCTCAGCCTTTGCCCCATTGTACCTTGGGACAGGGACCCTGGCAGGGCATAGGGGCAGGGTGGACAGGGCTCTGTCCTGCCCTGTGGGGGGGGGTATGCCAGGCTCTCCCTGTGCCACCCCCCTGGCAGGGAGGGCAGTGGGGAAGCACTGGAGAGCCCTAAGTCGACTTAGAGTCAACTTAGGGCTACTCCACGTGTACACTGGCTTAAGTCGACTTTCTAAAGTCGACTTAAGCAGCAAGTCGACTTAAAATGAGGTTTTACAAAATCGACTTAATTTTTCCTTAAGTTGACTTAAGGAAAGTGTAGTGTAGACGCAGAATAAATTAAGTTTGCTTAAGTCGACTTCATTTACAAGTGTAGACGCACCCTTACAGTCCAAACAGATAAGACAGACAAGGGGTGGATGAATGAAAGCAATATTATCCCTTGTTTTCAGATAGAAAACCAAAGTACGGAGAGATTAAGGGTGTGATTACCCTGCAATCAGAGGTGTGATTCCAGTATGTGTAGACAAACCTTAGCTAGTTTTGACCTAACTAACTCAAACAATGGTGAAGCCAGAGCAATATGTGCTGTACTTTAGACCTACCTAGGACCGTACTCAAGTGGCTGGCCCATGCTCCTGCAGCTTCCTGTTGCTAGGTACCCTTACAGGGCCATCATAGCTGGGTATTTTATTTTTCCATATCTGTAAAAACTGCAAAATTGTAAGTTTTTTTGCTTGCCTTGCTTTTTGCCAGGGGTGAGAGTTTTTACACACAGCTCTTATTTGCACAAGAGTGACTCTAAACATTGCTTGACTGCTGAAAGTTTAAGAGTCTCTTTAAAATGAAACACAAAACTATTCCTTGCTGACATAAATGTCATGGTTCGCTCAGAAAACTGTTCAAGTATGACATTGTATCATTAGATATAATGCAGCCATTGCAAGGGCACTGATTACTGAACTAAGAACTCATTTTCTTTAATAGTATATAAGATTAAGAATTAATTAAAAAAATCAGTTAAAAATATAATTTTAAACAGGCAGACTATATGGAAGTACAAAAAAAAAATATTCCAGCAAATTTCAAAGGAGGAGGGAGAATTATATGCTCTAATTTTCAATACACAGAGCATTTGCTGCTTCACTGATTTCAACTGGGTTTGTGGGGAAATAGATGATTACCTCACCTGTTGAACCTGCCTTTTTTAAAAAGTGAAGAGACACTATCATACTTAGTTTGGAAAACTCAGGATCTTAGAAAACTTGTAAGTGGCTCTGTTGTATGTGGGACTAGAGCACATGGAATGAATATTCATCTCAAGGGCAAAGTATGTAATTTGTTAATTATTTTGACTCCCACCAAGATGTTATTAAGGAAAAATGCCAGTAGCTCAACTCATTCCAGTACTATATTTAATTGAATAAGGATCAGCATAAACTCCATGAATAGAAACGTTCAATGACTCTTCTAGAACAAAATGAGATATCAGTATCTGGGTGTTACCCTGTTTCCAGTCTTTCCAAACATATACCCAAAAATCAAACTGTCATAAATTAATAAGGATAACCATAGTAGTTTGTAAATGGCTTCTTTTCTGCAAAGAAGCAGAATCAACAATATTTATAGAAATATAACTAGACTGATTCAAAAAGTTTATAAAACAAATTCCGCGGATCCACGTTTTATTCGTGTATATCTGCCTTCAGACTCTCTTACATGCTTTTTTTTTTTTTTAAACTTTCTGTCCATTGTAAGACAGGATATAATGATTCTGGGACCAATTAGTTTCTAATCACAATGGATCAAACTTGAAAGATGGGAGTAGTAAACATGTCTCCCTCATTAAAGAAGGAAGGATGGTCCAGTGATTATTGGAGGGCACAATTCCCTGCTCTGCCACAGAATTCTTATGTGCCCTTAGCAAGTCACTTAGCCCTAGTCTATACTTGCTGCACTTTTCGGCAGCAGTCAATGGGAGATACGCACGGTATGTAAAATACCTTGTGTATCTCCCGCCGACTTACTAAGAGCTCGCTACACACTACGGTAAGCCGACTGGAAATGCCTTCCGGTTAGCTTGCTGATACTCCAGTTCCGGGGCTGGAGTTGCTATGGTGGTTTCCGGATTGATTGAGCATGTCTACACAGACCACTCAATCGAACCTGGAAGATTGCACTGATGGCGGCGATTTTGCCACCGACAGTACAGACTTAGCTTTAATTTCTCTGTCTCCCAGTTTCCTTTGTATAAAAGAGGAGTAATTACTCTTCTGTATCTCACAGAGGTGTTGTGAGGGGAAATATATTAAAGTGTATAAGGCATTATTATGGTAATGAGAGTTGTATAAGTACCAGGGATAGATAGATTTCTGCCATTGGATCCAAAGAGTTAGGTTTTTTTCTTAATACCCTTTCCTATTTATCATATACAGATACCTATTGAGAAACAAGGGGTGCTGGATAGACGTTTAAGTACCTCTGAATCTCGTGTCCAGTGATCTGAAGATAAGGGAATTATTCTCATACTTAAACACAAAACTGACACCAGAAAGTCTGCAGCCCCCATCTTAAACCTTTTCTCTAGTCTAGTACATGGAGCTAAATTTGGTAAGTGTGATTTTCAGCTACCCTTTATATTCAGTAGTGTGTGCTCTGTTTGGCCTTTGTATTGTTCTGGAAACAACTGGTATCTGCTTGCAGTACACTGCATTATATCACATGGCCTCTGCTAGTGCACCCTCACTTGATTTGTGACCTTGCAGCACATTACCTAAGAAAATACACTTTAAAAATCAAGGGGCTCAGCTCCCTTCAAGATATGACCTATTGAAAATAATGCTTGGAGGGAATTTGCTGTAGTTATGAATTAAGATAACTGAGGATTTATATTTCCTATTTGTGACTAGATTCTTACTTAAAATCTTTATAATTTAACTACACGAAATGGTCACATTTCAAGGCCTGTCAGAGTCAGACTTTATTGTGAGAGGTGATGTAGCGACATACAGCTGACTCAGGCAGCTTCTCATCCAAAACCTTGGTCCTTGCAAATGGATTTGCGTGGGGGTAGCTTTGTGCCTGCATGAAATCTCATTCACTTCAATGGAGCGCCACGTGGGAAGAATGGGTCCAACAATGCAGAGCTGCTTGCAGGACTGGGATTTAATGAATGAAGCAGAAACTCTCAGATTGTTCAGTTATCTGTATTTACAGTACGAGTTCTCATGTGGCAGCTAAATCTTTATGTAAACCCCTTCTAATCCTTAGGACAATCAGGCTGAAATGACCAATATAATAATCTTCATAAACTTTATGCATATGGTAGTATGTAACAGAGGAATTAATGAAAGAAGAGAGGACTTGGCAAAGGCTAGTTCTAACCAGGATCTTTTAATGGCATCAGACCTTCATGAATCATATACATTTAAGCAGCCGCCTGAATTAAACCTCTGGTCTTCTCTCCCCCTCTTCTCAGTTCAGCTGCTGACACCGACTCTAATTCTTTGCTGGTGTAAACTGTTGTAGATCTGCTTAGGTGAGTGAAGTTGTGCCAGTTTGCACAAGCAGAGAATTTGGCCCACTTAATTTTAGTTCTCCTTGTACAAAGAATGCTGTTTTGGTAGTTCATGATGATATTGGGGAGGCTAGAAATAATCCCTGCAATGGTGTCAAATTCTAAAAGGGGTAATTAGAGCTTCCTAGTTGTTAAGTAGCTATCTGTCTGAAAAGGCAACTCTCTTTCCTACATTCCACTTCTCCTAATGTTTCTGTCTTGAAAATTTCACAGATTAATGAATGCGGAAATAGAGTTTCCAGAAGAGACATTTTAAATAAATAAATAAATAAATAAATAAATGAACATTTAAATAAATACAGACAAAAATTACACCATTAAGGGTATTTTTAGAGCAATCCAAAGCAGAATGGATTCGCAAACCCAAAGTCATACCTGCTGTAAGCAGCTACAACACCTTCAACGCCTGCAGAATCTTATTAGAACTTCTGATTTCTCTCAACTCAGTTTCTCCCCAGTTTTTTTGCTGTCCCATAATTCTTAATGAGAGTTATATATTCCATGCACAGCAGGCAGAACTATAATTGTGTGTTAGGAGAGGTACTCATTATGAACCGTTACCGGTGTGAAATAGAATCAGGTCCTTTTTGCTTTTCAATGAGCCCAAATGAATCCAAAGGTTTGACAGTTAACTTGTATTAGACATACATTTTTCTTAAGTGGCCATTTGTTCCAAGTGCCTCAGCTTCTGAATGCCCAACTTGAGACACATTGGTCCTAATTTTTTAGAAGTTCAGAATGCCACTGCTTGATGTAACAGTCCATTTGAAAGACATTTATAGTAATAATCCTGCAGAAAAACTCTATCCTCACAATAATCGTCTAGAGGTAGGTTCTTTGATCTCTGTCAATTAACCAGTTTCTAAAAATATCAATGATATCTAAAGGCCCAGCAAATGAACCAGGCTGAATGTAAAGAAAAGGAGCACCACATGTATTCCCTGCTGCATTTGTGAGTTGCTCAATACCAAGGTCAGCTCTGATTGACCTGGGAAGAAAGAAAAAACAGAAATCACAGAGAAGATGAAGGATGATCCTAAGTAGGGCCGCTGGAGGAAAGTTCCATTTGTGTTAACTTTAGCTCTTGCCACTAATTCTAGTGGAATCCAGATTTCAACTGCGTAAGTAAATTGTTGTTCATGACGTGCATTTTGGCTATGCCAGATTTTCCTGCAGGAGATATACATTTATTCATCCATGCAGTTGCTCCAACACTGGTATCGCTATCATTGATAGAATAGACATTTTTGAATAGTGGTGTGTATATCGTATCTTCTATGGTCTCTCTCCCTATGAAGCGTCTCACTCCAGGGTGCCTTGGTCTTAGGGCACACGTACTTTTTTATTGGGCAGGCAAATTTATCAGTTAAATTGACCCGCTAATTCTTCTTCTCATCTTGTTAAGTCTTGGTCATTTATTTCTCAAATATTCACTTGCTATTTCCCCCATCCCTCTCCTCTCATTCCAATATTTTGTCCTTTTATTATTGGCACAGCTCTAATGAGCCAAATGACATGGAAGATAATTAACTGGGCTATACTAAATACCCACCAATACAATTACTTCTTGATTGTTGCCCTAGCACATCCACAAACCTAATTCTCCCCTACTGTGCAATTCATTGCCAAACCCCCAATAATGTGGGACCAATACACTGTCAGTTTCCCCATTCAGTTTTAGGAGAAAATTATGACTTTCTGTTCCCCTCACAGAGTGCTTCCCATTTCCACAGCAAACTTTATGTAATACTGCACTATTTTTTATATGTTTGTCTTGTTGAAAGCCTTACAAAACAAATTACATAGTAAAATGTTATCACATTGGAAATTGTTAAATATCTAATGACTACAATGAATACAATATACACTTATATTAATAATTTACCAGTTATCAGTTTGATTACATTCTAGCTAACAGTACTCATGGGTTTAATAGCTTCAGGAAATTTTGTTCTGCATTGTCCTGGAATTAATCATCTTCCAAAAGTGTATCTCTTAGAAATAACATGTAGTACACAGTAATTTATCATGACTAAGATAGACAATGGAAACTCTATAGCTTTATAGATATATTTAATGATAGCCTACCTTTGAAGAAACAGTCCTTGCTGTGTATAATGTAGATTTTCTTCCTCTGCAAGCATGAGGCTCGGTGGAGTTCACAGTGATTTTCATAGAATTTGCCATCAGATCCACATATTGGCATGTAACTGGGCTTGCAGTCTTCTAGGCATTTGCATTCAGGCTGATCATTCTCCTTGTTAACAACACACTTACTTCCCCGGCCACAGTACTTTTTTTCACATGATGCGTGTAAGCCATCTTGCCCATAATGCACTGAAAAAGTAGAAAGTTTGAACATTAACTATATTTGCTTAAGAGGATTTAACTGTTCCTTTGTTTTAGCATGCACATTCCAAGTTTCTAGGATATAAGGATTCCAAGGACATATTGGCATCTTATGGCTAGCACTGCAACTATGATATGGAGGGTATCTTCACATATAGAGCAGCAGTTCTAGGGCCCCAATTCAGCAATGCATTTAAGTGTGTGCTTAAATGGTTTTCTGAATGGACATAAGAACCATGGTTCTCAGTGACTAAATACCTGTTACATGCTCGTTCTGCAATTTTGATGTGGTATTTTGAGACTTGCTTGGGATTATGTTCTTCCTTCCCAATTTAAACACGGAACAATCAATGTGTACTGGCTTGCATAAGCATCAATGACCAAATTAGGTGTGGATCTCTTTTTCCGGTAAAACTACAGATTCCATTAATTCAAAGAAGACTACTCAGGTGTCATTTATTTGTTCCTCTCATCAGACATTGGCAAACAATGGCCATCAATGACAGTTAAGACTGTGAGAACCGGTGACACTTAAAAGAAGGAAGAAAAAAGGTGTAGGACTGAGTCACAGAAGGGGTCAAAGTTCAATCATTATTGTGAAGGGTTGAACAAGAGGCATTAACCACATTAATGTGCAAACCTTGCGGCAGATGCTTTGGTTCACATTGACCATAGTAGGGATGATTAGGTTTTGTTTTTTTAATCCCCATTTTAATATTTTACACTATTTAGTTATATGCCAGAGGGATACCTATTCCTGGCCCTCTTACAAATGTATTAAATAGATATCCATAAACAACTCACTCTAAAAAAATAAAACAAGATATTTATTAACTATTTGTTAATCCATTGCTTTTATTTCTATATCACAATATACAAATAACTCAGATACTCTAATCATGTAAGCCTCCATTTAGCACCCCATGTACTCTGGGCCAGGCACACTGATGTCCTTACCTGTGTTGGCTATCAGCTTTCTACATGGTGTCATGTTCAAAAGTTCTCATGGTTGACCTAATTCCACTCCTAGTAACGGTAATGGTAACATTCCTATTGACAGTAAAGTTAGGCTAATGCTAAGAGCTTTTGAAATCTCTCTCCTACAAGCAGTCTCACTGAAGTCAATGGAATAATTAATAGAATTATATGTTCCCCATCATTAGTAAGGCCTTCAGCATCTGGCCCTATGTAAATATAGCAATAAATAGTATCGTGTTTCTTTTAAGTATTAGCACAATATGATGAACTGAACATTATTTGTATTTTCTATTATTTGATGATTATAATTGCATTGGATTTTTAATATATACTAATTATATTGTATATTATATCATTTTTAATAGCACTGCACATACAATTTCTGTACTTAAGGGCTTACAATAGACATATTATTGGTATACTTTATAGAGGACAGGGCACGGTACAACGAATTGCACTCAATTACAAGTGTTTCAGAAAATTAGAAGGTTATTGTGCTGCATTCATTGTAATAAACAAAGTTGAGAATTACAAAGAGATATTACAGAGAGAAAAATTAAAACATGAAGATAGGTCCACCAACATTTTACTGGAAGCTTTAATTAATCTCCAGGACTGCCAGTTTATGATTTCCCAATACTACACGCTGACAGAACAGAGGTGGGCAAACTATGACCCACAGGAGCCTTTCTTCCAGCCCTCCAGCTGGGTCTGGTGGAGCCCAGTGGCTGCTCCCCTCACCTGGCCCCGCCCCTTCCCCACCACATGCGGCAGCAACACCCTGGAAAGAACATAGTGGCCGCTCCCCCCTCCCAGTCCCGCTCCACAGCAGACTGTTCCCCCGATGGCCCAGAGTCACCCTTGTAGTAGTGCAACAGCTGCTTCTCCCACCACCATGCAGGCCCAATGGTGCCGTTATGTGGACTTGGCACCTATGATCCTGGCTGGAGCACAGCAGCCCCTCGTGCCTCCCACACCTTCCTTTTCTCCCACCTTATATGTTGATGTGACCCTCGGGCCAAAAAGTTTGCCCACCGTTTGCAACAGCGTTCAAGGCAAAACCTTTGGATCCACGGCAAGCAACAAGGAGTTAAAATAGTTGTACAAAATACAAGTCAAAATTTTCACATGTAACAAAACCCATTTTGCTCTGTCCTTGTTAAGCTTCTGTTTTTATCAATATAAATTTAAAAGGAAAAGAATCTGTTATTGGAGGATTAAGTATTTGACTCAATAACTCATTACAATTCCTTCACCTTGGCAGGCTAAGAAATATTGATTATTTCCTGACCATAATAAAGTAGAAGGTCATGATGTCTCTGAGCAGTGTAAACAGTACAGTCCCTCAAAGGGATATTTGAATATCCTTTATTCACTTTACTAATTGTTCAGCAAGTCTCTGCAAACTATTCACAGGGGTGCACATATTGTAACCTCTTCATGACCTTATTGTCATTTGCAGATATAGTATCAATTGTACATTTATCTGAACAAAGGTCTCATGTTTGAGAGAAGAAACCTGGTTACACTTTTATTACGATAGTTGCCTGGTTTGGTCAACACAACACGGCACACTAGGAAATGCGCGTCAGCGTTTGCTGGTGCAATTAAAAAGGAAATATATATTTTAGATTAAGGATTCTTTTGTATTTTGCTTGCTTAATTTTTAATTCGGTGAAGATGATTGATATCCACCTTTTCCCCAAAACAAAACTGTTTCTATGCTTTCTTCTTAAACCCCAGATACTCTACAAAGCGACCCACCCATCTGGACTCTTATGACCACATAGAGTCCACTGACATTCCTTTGTAGGGTGGAAAATGGTAAGTGCCTGCAAACACTTGGTTGCTTGCTTAAGACTGGAACCTGTCTTGGCTTCTGTGGATGTTTTGTGTGGGGAGAAAGGATTCTAGTAATCTTAAACCACACACCCAGGCCACCCACCCACCCACCAGGGAGGCAGAATTTCTAACTAGTATATAAAGCAGAGCTAATTATTTCGCCCTCTGGTGTGTATTCTGCAGTGTTGCTTACAACTAGCTGGGAGATGCATCCTGCCCTTTTTGAAGGAAAAGCACTCTGTCCCCACTGCATATTTAATTCCCCTATACCCCCAACCCACCCTGAGAAAACATCATAGATTGTTTTCTGAAAATATCCACTCTGTGCAGCAGCAGTCAAAGAAGTTAACAGAGTGTTGGGAACCATTAGGATGTTAGAATATATTAGAATGTCACTATATAAATCCATGGTACTCCCACATCCTGAATACTGGATGTAGTACCAGTCACCACATTGCAAAAAAAGATGTATTAGAATGTGAAAAGGTACTGAGAAAGGCAATTTATGAGGAGAGACTGAAGGAACTAGGCTTATTTAGTCTACAGAAGAGAAGACTGAGGGGAGATCTCAGTCAAACAAGAGAAGTCCTCACAGAGGTACTACTTGTAGCACAAAGAGTGGTTCTGGTGGCACAAAACCTATGCTTGTTTTAGCTCTGATATTCTTTCCCCTGTATTTCTTCATAATTGAGATGTGATTATTTAATATTTACAGTCTTTATTGCATTATAGTAGCATACAGGGACCCCAATCAGGAGCAGGGAGTGACTATGTTATGCACTGCAGAAATAAAAGGGAAGAAAAGATCCCTGCCCCACACACCTTACAGCTGAGTGCCAAAATTTGGACCCAGAGAAAACCTACAAATACAGTTTAGTTAAAACCTTGAAAACAGTGCCGCAGAATGGAAGTCCTGAAAACACCTTTCACAGTAGCGGTGTTGGACCCAGTCATGATTTTATTTTGGTTGCTTTCATAAATAGTTTCAAATTAAGTATTTTGTTAATGACAATTAAGCCACTGGGACACTACTCCACTTGGGAAATAATGCATCAGAACATCAGTTGAATAGGTCAGAATAGCTCTATGGAAGTCAATGATCTGCACTGATTTATACCAGCTAAGTCTAAAGAAAATTTAACCTCAGGCTAATATTTGCGGGTTTGCCATTCCTAGCTGTTAACTTAATTGAAAGATTATTCAACAGAAGGGTCCAAGCGGGGAAACAACCGTGGTGCCTCACACTGCGGCTGTGTCTACACTGCTAATTCGCTGCTGTCAGATTAATTTATACAGTTCAATGGAGTGGCGGTAAAGACACGCTCAATCAGACCAGAAGTCCATCTAGCAAAACCACCTTCTCAGGTGGTATAATGCTACATCGATGGGAACTCGTTTCCCATCGGCGCAGTACAGTGAAGATGACACTTAGAAGGGAAGTTATGAAGTTGACAGGAGTTATGATGATCATTAGCTACACACTCATTACAGACCCCTTAGCAGACAGACTTTAAAGATAAAGGCTCATGATACACTCAGCAGTCCAGTCACCGCATAAAGGATTTTAAAAGACATTCTTAATTAATCAAAAGCTGAGGTGAATAAAAGTCCCCCATTTAACTTTTGATCTTGGTCAGCCAGTGTAAAAATCTCTCTGAAATCTCACTGCCTCTTGTGATGGCTATTTAGAGCACACCTCATAACTACCCATTAAACATGGAGTCTCCATGGCTTGTCAGCTAAAATCCATTCCATAGTAGAGCCGAATCATGCTGGAATGATGTAGTGGCACTTATGCCACATGGGAGGTCACACAACATGGAGGACATCATTTGGTTGAGCAAAATGGTGTCTTCTGCACAGCATTATGCATGCAAAATCATGTTGGCAGGGTTATTCCAGGAACTGCCCATTCAGGACCTCACCACTGACTAAGATACTGAACTTCTCTGCTTTTGAGACACGAACAAAAACTGGGATGTAGTTCACTAATCAAATAAAAACTAAACAAATTACCCATTCCTACAAGGATTAGTAAAAAAATAGAAAAGGTAATCAGGTGAAACTACTAGCTAACTGGATGCTGCATTTATGAACCTCATTGAGCTTCACAAAAAAGATATAATTTGTCTAAGTTATTAGTCATAAAGAAAGTAATTTACCTACTTGAAAAACGGTCATCTTGCAAAAATGATCATCTTGCAATACTAATTAAATTTACAAAACATAGCCAAATATAAATTGCTATATTATATTAAAGTTAGTATGAAGAAAAGAGGAAGGCCATTTGTCTCCATCAGTGACAAGATCCTATTACTCAAATGTGAAGTTTGGGATTCTGGTTGAAAAACGAAGACCAGATGTGGGTGATAAGGCAGCTGCAATTCAGGAATTCTGTTAAGTCCTTTAACAGGGTTTTCTTTATTTCAAAAGAAAACTTTAAAGGCAAAATGAAGATGTAATTTCTATTCTCAGACTGCTGAGGATGTGCATCCTCTAATCACTGATTAATTCATGAAGATAGAGACTCTTTCTGCCTTTTACACATTGTTGTAAAATTCCTATTCCTTATTTTGGCAAAAGTCCTAAGAGTTCGGTGCAAGGCTAGCCTGAATGAGGAGCACTGACTAGGGTATAAATGGACTATATTAAACTGAGCATCATCAGCATCACCATGCCCAGTATCAAAGCCGCAGCAAAGAATGGATGCATTACATCAGGCTTCTGACCAACTGTAATTATGCAATTCTGCACTTGTAAATTGCATATATAAAAAGATTGCAAATTATTTGAGATAAACACTGACTAATTAATCCCCACAGACCCACTTTGGATGAAATGAAGCCACAAATCATATGGCAAGTCACTGTCAGAATCAAGGAGAGATGTCTAGTCTTCCTGTCTTCAGTCTTCCCTTATTTAAAAGAGGAATTCTCATACGTTCCTGCTTCATAGGCAGTGATAGGAACTCAGTGATATTTGAAAAATGTTGTGTAACATCAATGTATTTTTATTTTACCTCCATGAAAATCAAACCCTCAGAACCGCAGGAACAATTACTCTAATTTCCTATGAACCAATCTGGTGTGTCCTTTAGATCTCATTGAAATCTAACAAAATTAACAAAATGTATTCACTACTGCTGAATTATGTGCCTGCAACATTTCAGACTGGAAATATAGAACAGGTGGATTATTTTTTTTTAAAGCAACCGTATCAAAGCACAACATAACAGAAATGATTTGATAAAAATTTAGATGAGGAAGACCCAGCACATTAACCATGGAAAAAACAACCTTAATTGCAGTGGTCACTAAATCTCCCACTAGAATATATGGTTTCCAAAGGGATAGTCAAGTTAGTCTGTATACAGCAAAAACAACGAGAGTCCTCTGGCAGAGTTCTTAAAGACTAACAAATTTCTTCGGGCATTTCTTCTTTAGAATATCCCAAATATTAGATGGAATGGTAAAAAAATATATAACCTCTACAAAATAAAAAATCTGAAGTAAATTACCCGTTAATGTATTACTTCACTGCTGCTTCAAGTTCAGGGTTTTTTGTGCATCTTGGTTGCTACATGCAGTAATCACATATTATCTAGTCCTCCAAGAATATGATCCCATCTCTATTAGACATTAATTATTTGTGAAGAATACAGATTTTAGATACATTTATTTCTTGGAACTCCCCATTCACTTGACTTAGCCTAATTTATTTTGCTTGTGCTGATAATAAAACTGCAAATACCCCAGGATGGGACCTTCCACATTCTCTGACTAGCATATTTATCATATGCTCATAGGATAAGTCATGCTTTGAAATAATATAAATTCAAACTTATGCAAATTGCACCTGGCTCCTGTTCAGCTAACAAATATGTATACGCAGTGTTATCGCAAGGCAAGGGTCGAAGATTCACTCACAATCTGCATGACTCTATAAGGAAATCTATTTTTTGCGCTGCGTGCCCATTATGAAAATGTAGGGGAAGCAAAAGTAAATTCACCTCAGAAAAATTATACTAAAGCTAGTTGGTGTTTGGCTGAATCATTACCAACACAGCCATTATTTCTGTGGCTAGTCTTTGCTGCTCTAATTTTTATTTTTTTTTAACAAGATAGTGACTCATCCTGGAAGAAAAAATTCAGAAAATGAGACATACGCTTCAAGCTGTTTTGCTAATGATACAACCTGTTAAAGTTTGCACATGACATTTGGCACTACTGTAGTACTGAAAAGATCAACAGGTTTTATTGTAACTACAAGAACTGCCCACTCTTTTAGGAAATAAGAAGGTTTGGCGGTCATGTGCATTATTCACAAGCACTAACTAGGGAGAGTGATACAGACTTCTCACTTACTATTCCAAAGGAAAGAAATACAGTGGCCTCAGAGGACGACGACAGAAAATTATATCATCCACAATATTAACGTAGAGGTCCTATCAGATACTGCATCTAAATAATGACATGGACAAATTGTTCGAAAAGCCACAAAAGATGAAGCTATAATTGTTTCAGTTACAATACACATTCAAGTTCCAAAGGGGGAGCCGTGTTAGTTTATTGCAGAAAAACAGAGTCCTGTGGCACTTTTAAAGACTAAGTGTGCATCTACACTTGTAAATTAAGTCGACTTAAGCTTGCTTAAGTCCACTTAATTTACTCTGCGTCTACACTACAGTTTCCTTAAGTTGACTTAAGCAGTTGCTTAAGTCGACTTAAGGAAAAATTAAGTTGACTTTATGAAACCTCATTTTAACTCGACTTTTGGCTGAAGTCAACTTTTTGAAGTTGACTTAAGCCAGTGTAGACCTGGAGTAGCCCCAAGTCAACTTAGCACAGGGAGCCTGGCATGCACTGCCCACCCTGCCCCTATGCCCTGCCAGGGTCCCTGTCCCCCTTTGACCCACTGTACCCAGGTACAATGGGGCAAAGGCTGAGCCCTCTGGCACTTGGCAAGGGGTGCCCCCTGCCACCGTGGACCTGTCCCAGGTCCACCTAGCCTGTAAAAGTCGACCTAGGCGTCCAGTGTGGATGCTCTAGGTCGACTTTGTAGGGTCCCCCCAAAGTGGACTTAAATTTTAAGTGTGGACATGCTAAGTTGACCTAAATTTACCAGTGTAGACATAGCCTAACAGATTTATTTATCGCATGAGCTTTCATAGGAGAAAATCCCACTTCGTCAGATGCTCTTTCTATATGTTTATATTTATACATTGGCATATGTGTAGATAACTGCATTACTCACAAGTACCAAAGTTATGGATAGGTAATGCAAGTTATTCCAAAAGAGTGCCAAAAGAATTTTATACCGCACTGCACTATTTTATTTTCTAAGTCTGCCAGATATTAAGAACAAAAAACTAATAAAACCTCCAAAATCACCTCATTATTTTAGAGATTTTTATTGTTACAATTAATATATCCCTGTATATTATATAACGTTCTTTAGTTACAATGATTCCAACTGCAAAGGCGTCTGAGGGAAATGAAAATAATTAGGCACAATTTAGAATTTTCTAAACTGACCTAAAATAGCTCTTCTGTACATAAGAATTTTGTCATTTTCAAGCCCAGTCTCAGATTTACTGGTCCTACAAACCAATACTGTGAGCCCAATGGAAAACTAGGACTGCCTCCATTCCAGGGCTATAAAGCTTATCCTTCTTGTCCTACTTTCCGACATTAAACCTGTCAAGCAGGGCAGAAGGAAACAGAATCTCTGCTGTACCCCACTATACAATTTTCCACAAATACCACATCTGAGTGTAAGAGGAGACATTTCTTCGGCAGATTCTTTATTTAGCAGCAGCTGTTTGAAATTGATCACTAGTTAAGAATGTTAGAATAAATCCAGGCAGGGATGAACAGATCCTATACTACTGAAGTTGATGAAAATTTTGCTATAGATTTTTATGGTGCAGAATCAAGACTCTAGTGGGCAAAGTTCAGGGGAGCCAGTCAAAGGTGTCTAATAAATCTAACTTATCACTCAGCTATCATCACTTTCTATCTGGCATCTATAAATTTTAAATGGGGACTATGACAAAAATCAAGAATAGCAAATGAAGCTGGCAACCATGAAAGCAATATTTAGCTACACTGACATAGAGTGGATGCAGCAATATGAATCAGTGAAGGGAACAGCTGCTGATACAAGAAAACATGAAACAAGCTTTGGATTGACACTGTTGACACCTAAAAAATAAGGACAAACCAGTAACTGAAAAAAAGTCCCCATAAACAGGATGTTTCTATGAAAAAAGAGAATCTTGCATTTGTAACCAAAGGACAAGATAAGCCTGTTCCTATAAAGTATCCAGTTTTAACCTAATCATTCTTTCAAGAGGATTTCCAGAGTATTGCTTTGAAGGTACAGATATGAATTCTCTAAACCAGCTGCAATTCTCCTCCCTACCCTCCACACATATCACTGGATTCCAGTTATGGACAACCCGAATGACTCCTGGCAGACAGATTCTTTCCTAACAATGCAGACTCCTACATCAAAGAAACTGGTAACAGCAGGGAAAAGTATAAAATTGTTACAGGAAAGGGCAAATCTATCTTGAAAAGACATTTCATGATAAGTTATTCTCAGTGATTGAACTGCAAAAGCCTGAGATCCCAATAAGGTACACTGAGGGAACTCTTAATTTGTGTCAGTATTTTAACACAGGACTCTCGTTGTTTTTTGCAGTATTTTAACTATTAATCTATATAAAATGTGAGTTGTTGGTGTTCAGCAACTTTAAAGATCAGGCCAGACGTTCCCAAAATTAGAGGACACTTGTGAATTTCTGGGCTTTAACTTTTCTGTACCAACTTTTGCATCTTCAAATGGAGATTAATAGTACTTCCCTACGTGATGGGACTAAGGGGACCACAGGTGATATTGTGAAAAGGCTTCCAAAATCTCAAGTGCTATATTATTATCAGTACAATTAGGACTAAGTTTGACCTAATTTCAAATCCACTCAAACACTATAGGGTCAAAAGGGTGATGCTAACACACGGCATGGTGTTATATTTATTAGAGTATGAAACGAGAAATGGGGGACATGCATGCCAACAAATCAAGCAAGAAGATTATTTAAATTACGCTTGCAGGTAATTATGGAAGAAAAATGTAAAGCTGTATTTGAAAATCTGACCCAATAAATCCATAACATTAATTTATGACAGCCAAGTTTTGGGGGGCATTCTCTTCTCTTTAGTGAGAAAATCCTGAAGCAGCTCAGTAATAAAGAACATAAATATTTGCTTATTTAGAGGATTATATATCATAGGTACTTAATAGCGAATGTAATTTTATTACATTATTAAAATGCACCAAATAGAGTTTAAAAGTGAAATTGTGTGTGGCTGATGTCCATTGGGATTCATTCACATCAATATGTCGATAGAATGTGGCCTGGGGTTTGGTGACCGGAAATGTTAGGAAGCAAATGACAAAATCTCCTTGAAAAAAATCACAGAAGAGACGTTACATGACTCTACATTTACATCCTCTTCATTCATCAGCAGGCTTTTAGTTTTTAAAACTTAATTTATTCCACGGTAACCAAATTTAAAGCTCGATGAACAACGTAATGAGCCAATACAGGAGTTAATGTGCATACATCTCTGTTTTCTTTAGGTCTTTTCTATCACAAAATAGTGTGAAGCAGACAGAAATAAAGAAATGCTCCAGTGTCTGATTTGTCGGATACGGTCACAATAACAGTAGAAAACAGAACTATTAGAGTTCAATATCCCTAAACACTTCTGAAAGAAAGATATGGAATCCTCTTTGGTCTTTGCTCAAAGTCTATTTTTTTGCATTTCATTTCTTCCGTTAGCCCTTCTTACTGCCCCATCTGTCAATCTTACTCTCAGGACTCTCCCTCCTTTCCTCTTGTTTTCAGTTGTCTTTTACCCTGCAATGAGTTCTTGAGCTTCATGGGCTATTATAAAAGATCTGAATAATCAATAGTTCAGTGTCGTATCCAACTGCTATTCCTTAAGTAAAATTCCTGTGACACAGGCTACAAAAAGGTTGGAATGTGATAAAGAAATAACTATAGATGTCTTGACTGTTTTCGTAGTGATTTCAATTATAGTCCCAGTGCGATTAGCCAAAGTGAGTTGGTGAAATTAATTCTGACTGATTATTTATCTTTATTTACTGATGTGTTTCTATTAAACTTTAATTTTGATGCCAACATTAGTGAGTTTGGTATAAATTATCCACACACATTTCCCTTCCCCTTTTCTAACTTTTTTCGGAACCACATTTGAAGACTTTTTTCAATGCTTGATTGACTGTTGCATTGGTGAAACTTTCTACTTCCTTCTGTACCTATTTATTTCTCTTAGGAAGCTACCTTCTTTCTCTATAAATGTCCTCCCTTCTTTATAATTTACTGTAATTCCATATACCTCCGTATAAAAGCTTTCTTCCCTTCCCTGGAATAAGACACCATATTTGCTTCACACTTAGTTTCAGCTACTAGCTCAATGATATTTTTTTGCCATGATAGAAATAGGTCTGACTTAGACGACCAGAGTCAAATCTTCACAGCTTTTGAGGAAATTCAGATCCAGATCATTGCTCCGTTTCTTTATTTGAAATTCATGCCTGAAGCCCATCACTGCCTGGAGAAGTAGCCAAGCAATATTCATCAGTATATTGCACCATGCTGCAGCAACAGGTAAACCTACCGATGGCTATAACTGTATGATTTCTATGTGTAAACAACCTGTTGTGCAAATTATTTTTTTCTGTTGCATTATTAGCCAGGGCTCAGAAATAACAGAAGCTGCACTCTGATTTGAGGAAATACCTTACAGTTTTGCAACCTCATGGCCTCTCATTTTGGCCATCTACTGCCACACTTCGTAGTAAAGTCATTTACAGAACAAAAATTAATTTCCTAGTTTATTTTATACAGATTTTCCCCTCAGACATGCATAAACCAGATGGCACTGCATATTGGACAGACTGATTTTTCAGTTTCCTGATTATTCATTTTCTCACTCAGTACATCAGTTTGAGGCTCAACATGGAACTAAAATAGCTCATCACCATCTTTGTCTCAGAATTGGGAAACATTTCTGAATTTAATTTATTTTACTATTTTTGGTTGCAAGATGAACAGGTGAAAAGTTATCTTTAATGAATACCAATTCGGCCTCTTATTGCATTATTCTTTAATTCTGCTCTTGGAGGGAAAAAAAATAGATCCCCCCTCATCCCGAACTATCCTATTGCTGTGAGGTCTAAGCAGGATTGCCAACCATCTGTAAATTTATATAGACAGTCAGTAAAAGTTTTACTGCTGTCTGAGAGTCCGTAATTGAAAGAAAAGTCCGTAAAAATCATTCAGCATAGTGAGCTGAGCAATTGGATGCTGCCTCCTGGGTCCTATTGCTGGAAGACTTCTGAAACTTCTATGTATCCTGGGCTGCCCAGCATACACAGAAATGGAAGTCTTCCATTAATAGGACCCAGGAGGCAGCGTCCAACTGCAGCACTCAAGCACTGTGCAGGAAGCTGGGGGGGAGGGGGGTTTGGGGGGGTAAATGGGGCTGTGGGCTGACACAGGGGGAGGGAGTCAATTGCTTTAATTGCTCCCCAGGAAAAGCAGACATTGCATTTCGGCTGGTTTATTGTTTATAGGATACATTTTCTTGTAAGTGCTCTTGTTCTAAATAAATGATACTTTGTTTTTAGGAAGCTGCTTGGTCACTAATGACCATGGAAGGAAACGAATGACCGGGTCTAAACACAAGTGAGAAGGTGAAGGCGATCATAGGGGGGATTTGATAGCAACCTTCAACTACTTGAAGGGGTGCTCCAAAGAGGAGGGAGCTAGGCTGTTCTCAGTGGTAAAAGAGGACAGAACAAGGAGAAATGGTTTCAAGTTGCAGGTGGGGAGGTCGAGGTTGGATATTAGGAAAATCTTACTCACTAGGAGGGTGGTGAAGCATTGGAATGGGCTACCTAGGGAGGTGGTCGAATCTCCATCTTTGGAGATATTTAAGGTTCAGTTAGACAAAACCCTGGCTGGGATGATTTAGTGGGAATGGTCCTGCTTTTAGCAGTGGGTTGGACTAGATGACCTCATGTGGTCCCTTCCAGCCCTATGATTCTATGATTCTACAGTTGGTACACCAGGGACTCCTCCCACCTCCTAGTCTGAAAGTGGGAGAAATGGATGTTGCCACACCAATAAAGAAGGGAGAGCCTGAGGCCTGTGACCTTGAGTGGGTACACTCAGAAAAGAGAGTTACAGATGGCAATATATCACAGCCTGACCCCTTCACCACCACCAGGGAATCTGACTCCCACATCCAATCAGCCAGGATGCAAGCCACCATTAAAACAACCAGCTTCATGCTTTCCCCTCATGCTGAAAAGCCTCCTGTAGCATCCATACACTCATTATCCTTCTTCAAAACTGTCCTGTGCTGTGAGGCCTACAAGAAACTTGACAATGAGTAGGTTGCTGGCATGCCAACGCCATTGCCTATCACTAGTATTATCCCCTGGTTTCTTTGTGTCTCCCCCATCTGCTATCTCATTTGATACCTAGATTGTGAGCTGTTTGGTGCAGAAGCCATCTTTTTATTCTGTCTTTGTACAACACTTAGCACAATGGGATCCTGGTCCATGACTGGGACTCCTCCATGCTACGGTAATAAAAACAGTAAATAACAACAGTCCTCATACTGAGACAGATTGTCCCCAATAATAACTCAGCCTCCTGCCACTGGAACAATAAAATGGAATAACCTGACCAAGAGAATCAGCCAACCTCTTTCATCCCTACCTTACAATATGAGGCTCTCAATCTCATAGAGAAGAGCATGTCTCAATAAATCAATCCCTACCAGAGAGATATCTATAAAAACCACCACCCCCAACACACACAAAATTCATAATAAATGTTTTTATATTAACAATAACCCAAATGTAGCTCTTACCTTAAGTGACCTCAAGAGGACTGACAAAAATCAGTTGCTTAAGTACGCAGGCTTCTAAAGAAGTTAGATCATAAATGTACTCAGTAACTTTAGAGATGTTCCAGGGTTGTTTCAAGAAAGAACCAGAATGGTCTCTTTTACAAGAGTCACTTTGAAGTTCTTATGATTTTTTCCATATTAGATTAAACTTCAGGTCATGTGTGTCTGGAGAGACTGAAGCAATAGCTTTAAATCCCAACAAATAATTCACAAGACCCATGCAGAAAGTGTTACATGTAGTTTACTGTCAGTACAATGAACAATTGAAGATCTACTAATGATATAAACTGAAGATACATATTGCACTAAACTATATTAGGAATATACAACATTTTATTAAGAGTCTATTACTGGGCTTTCATATGTTTGTGTATAAAAGTCACCAGTTTCTGAAAATAATCACATGCAAATCAGCATAAACTTCTTGCTGAAAACTGTTGAGGCTGCACATTCTTTTCCGATTTTTTTCCCCAAGAAATTTCATTTATATTTTTCTTGTCTAGATGCTGTACAGCCTCGTGCGTTGTAAGCATAAGAGCCTTATTGTATAATAGAAGTGTGAGGCTGGAGCCAAACTGTTCCATTACGGGGAGAATTACAATCATGTAACTAATGAATGAGATGTAGAACATCTGTGTGGGACATAGAAGAAAGGGCATTTTTATAAATCAATCTTGAGCTGTTACTCAAAAATAAATAGTGGAGTTACCAACTCAGCATAAGAAAGTTGTTTGCTTGCCAGCGTGCATTTTCCTAACCTCACTCAATTAATCTTTTATTCCAGCCAATAAATTTGCAGTATGCAAATTAATAAGGGGAAAAAGAAGAGAGATGACAGAAGGCGGATGGTCCATATTTATTACTTGATTATTTGTGATGTTGAGAGGACTGCAACAGAGGGAGAAAAATGGAGAAAGAGAGAAAAAGAAAGAGGAGAAAAGGAAGAGAGTTTCTCAGACACCATAGTGGTAGGCATGGTGTAAATATAAACAGACCATTAGCACTTTTACTACAATTGTGGACCTGTGAAAGTAGAAGTCTATCCATCCTCTACTTCCTTTTTGTTCCAATACTTTGACTTTATCAACCTCCAAAATACAGCAGGTAAGAATCCAATGCAGTAGCCTCTTTAAGGATCAGCGCTCCCTTTAAAAAGACTCTCCAGGCCAAATTAATCACTGATTTAAACAGGTGCCTCAAAGAGGAGTTCCAACAATTTACACAAAGTGGAAGCATGGACCTGCCATTTGAAAGGGATCATCTGGGTTGACAGGAAAACTGCCTCAGCAATGGCAGCCACCAAGGGACTATAACATTGTTAACCTGAGGAGTGAAACTCAATGCAAAAATATTTTGCTGGATCACCAGAGAAATTCAAATTCCTTTAAGCACAGGAGAAAGCTCTTGCAGCACTGCCTGAAATGTAAAATAACATTCCAAATGAGATCACTGCATCAGGACCTTATTGTATATATTACTATTTGTGTGTGATTAAGACATTCGAAGGAGATGGGCAAGGAAGAGTGGGAGTGTTGTTCACTTGTTTATAAATAAAAAATATGAACTACTGAAATTCATACTAAAGGTTTCATTATTTGAAAACTCTTCCAACTTCCTAAACCCAAAAGGAACCCTTCAAAGATCTCTTCTTTAGGGATTAAGGGACTTCCAAAATGAGGCACAGAAGAAACCAGGGATTCCCTTAAAACGAATAAGAATAGATTTCTTAGAAGTTCTATTGCTTTTTATATATATTTTGGAGCCTTGCTGAAACTAGGAAAGTAAAGGAAACTACATGAGCCCAGTCTGCACATAAAGAACTCTATAATGTGAAGAAAATTGAAAATCAATTTAAAATTAACCAGCAGTAAAAGAAACAGGCCAGAGTGAAAGAAAACATTTGCAAAGAGAAGGAAAGTCACATAAGTGTATGTGAGCAGATATTCTAAACAGTGAATGGTGTCCTAAGAAAAGAATGGCTGCTTAGTAGAGTGGTGTTTAACTAGAAGTTTGAAAAAAATTGTACTGGAAACAACATAGGGACCTTAAGGCACTGTTACCCAGAAGTAAAATGGTGCACCCAAGTTAGATGCACCCCTTTTTGAAACTGAGCTACATGTTTTTTACAGAAACCACTGAAATACCTACCAAATACATGACATAACGTTAAAAAGTTCATGGAATGGAAGTTTTTGTTTTGGACATTCATAATGTTCTTAAAGATATCAATCATAGGCTTTTGTTTCAGTTTTGGCCAATATGAGTGAGCGTTAAATCTACCTAAAATTTGGCACCAAACCTAAATGCTGTCAAGTTGCAATTCAGTTAACAAGAGCATTTATATTCTTCCTTTGATTCCCCTTATATCTCTATTGAAGCTCTTTCCAGGGCTAGTGAACTAGGAGAAACACTATTTTCTGAATAAAACCACCTAGCTTTGTTGCTCATCATCCTGATTTTGCAAACTCCCACAGATGTATTTTGTATTGTCACCTAACTACAGTAGAAAATGTTACTTTGGCACTATTAAATGTCCTGTGCATTTCAATTTGGTCCTCTTTGTCACTGTCTGACACATTTTGGGGCCTTTGTTATTTCACAGGGTCCTTTAGCTATGTTTAGACAAACGGTTGACATTTCGACCTTTCTACTGGATGTGTCTCAAATATAACAGCCTCTAGCTAATAATTGCCTTTTACAGCTTCTTCCCTGGGGCATTAAAGCTAATCGGCCCCTCTTCCTAAAGAATTGTGCTTTTTCCTCATGAGTGGAAATCATTGACACTCTCATGGAAAATGTCTTTCCTTTTCTTTTTTCAAGATACTGTTTTGTGGTTCCTGGAGATCTAACAGTTAAGTACAAGATTCCTGCTTCTGAATATCAACTGTTGAGCTCCCTCCATTACTCTTGTGGGCATGTCCATTACTTGATAGGGACAAAGTACAAGTCTGGCAGAGAAAATAAGAATGTGTCCTTTATCTAAAATGGCAATCTGGTTGATTCTACTCAGACGTCTCTGTAAATGTGACCTGACCATTTCTGAGGTTTCTGAAAAGTTCTGATAACTTCTCTCCACCTTCCACCATACATGGCTCAGTTTTCATCAATTTTCTGAACTGTCTGGATTTAGCCAGAACCAGATGTGGAAATGTGGAGACATTAATAAGCCCTTAAAATATGCAAGGAGTCTGGTGGCACTTTTAAAGACAAATTTATTTATCTCATGAGCTTTCGTGGTGGGATTTCCCACCATGAAAATCCCACCAACAAAGCTTATGCGCTAAATAAATTTGTTGGTCTTTAAAAGTGCTACCAGACTCCTTGTTTGTTTTGCCAGACTGGACTAACACAGCCACCCCCCTGGAACTTAAAAATATACTATACCGGTAAAAGTAAAATACATATCCTTCAGTTCTTAAAACAGCAGAAATAACTTTTCAGCCAGGTTTTTCCTCTTCATCCCTCACATATACATACTTCTCAATATACAAGGAAATGGAGAGAATTAAAACTACTACTGTGAGATGATACTTTTTCTTTAGTTTATTCAGAACAAATATGTATTTTACCTGATGGAGCTGTTCCAATTTGTTAAAAGATAAATGAACTTTTCAAAACCTCCTGAAAAGTAATTTTTAAAATGGCAGGGGTGAAAAAATCCTTAGGTTTAAAAAACAATCAGGTTGTTAGAGAAAGTGACAAAATGCTGAAACTGAAAGTTAACATTGACACACCATCCTTAGCTCCTGCTGCTTCTTCCTTTGTTCCGGTTTTATTCACAGTTGTAGGAGCCTGGGATAAAATGACAGCCTAAATTCTGAATGTCATGGCTTTGTCAAGTTTTGTTACACTCCTAATGCTCTTTTAAACATAGTCTTTGGGCTGTATAATCCTCTTCACTATAGAGAGAACTGAGTGGAGCTTGAGATGGACAGAATTTGCTAGTCATAATTTATATATAGTGCATATTTTACAAAAAGCAAGCATAAGTAGATTTCAGTGGCACTACCCTGATTTACATCAGCTGAAGGGATGGTCTAATTTATATGAAAATTATATTAAGACTGGCAAGGAGACTTTAAGCTAAGATTATCTCATGACAGTTTCCTCTGTCTAGTCACTGATATACAGGTAAACTATAATACCAGAGTGCAAAGAACAGAAAACAAAAGTTCATCCGCACATCCACACACTTATCCTGTGATGATAAAATACCTAGCTGTATGCGTTGTGTTTTGTTGGAGTGCATAGATGTAGCACCTCCCCTTTTCTGTATAGCCACTCCTCCTGACTGCCAGACAATGACAGCTGGAGTAGAGAGAGAATATGGTCTACGGGTTAAAAGATAGCGCTGGGCTTTTGGAGGTATGAGTTCTGCTCCTGGTTCTGCCATTGATTTGCTATATGATTGTGAGCAAACGTCTCTGTGCCTTATTTTCTTACTGTAAAATGAAGATATCAGTATATCACATGTCTATGTCATGGGGGTTACCTGGAGACTAAATAGTTGAATATTAGTAAAGCATATTGAGATCCTACCTTGAAAGGTAATACAGAGCAATTCAGCAATCTCCCTTCCAAAACAATGTGTAAAACAGAGTAAAAATCCGTATGATAAAAACATGAGCAGGCGCCACCTCCCTTAGAATATAAAGAGTTTAAATCAAATGAGAAGATCCAATTTAAAAGGGAGCAAAAAGGATTGGGATAAAAGATTAGGAATAAACAGACACCATGAATCAGCCTAAAAACAAAACAGAAAAAGGAGGGGGGGGGGGGGCTTTATGATGATTTTTAAAAGCAGGGAGGAATGAAATAAAATGGATTTCAAGACAGGGCATGTATCACATTTAAGATGAACCACAGCAACATCATACTCACCAGATGAATTGAAACACATCTGAGAAAAACCTAAAGAGTATCTTGTGCGTACATACATAGATACTCATGAGTACAAAGCTCAAAGACATGTAGCCAGGGCGAACACCATTATGGGCATAACCCTCCCCCCACCATCCCCAAAATAACCACCAAAACAAACAGGCAAACACAAAACCCCAAGAGTTCTAAACTCTAGTCAACCTCAAACATAAGGAATGCTGTGTAAGGATAATATGACCGCAAAAATGCAGACCCCAATTCTTCGCCATTCTGAACAAGCAACAGAGCACCCCTAACAAGAGAGTGACCAACAATAACCAAGCTTCGTACTGCTATTGCAAGATTGTGATGGTGCAGCCGACACACACTGCAGAATTGAAAAATAACACTATTCTACGATGCCCAACAAATGGCATTCCATGGAAATACCGTGGTCGAAAGGGGATAAACAAGGAAGAATGAGACACGAAAAGGGCTTTAACTTCTCAGCACTGACAATAATTGCTAAGCATTGGTGTTACTGTGGATGCCCCTCAATCTCTGCTTTCCCAAGTACTATTACCATTCCTCTTTCCTTTAAGAAGATTAACCAAAATGCTAGTTTTTGTGAAGATCAATGAAGACAGCTTTTAAGATTATAGCTGTTGCTGGACTGCCAATTTATGCATTTTTCTTACTCTGTCTCTCACTTGGCAACTTTATTTATTGTGACAAAAACTTCAAAAGGAACCATGTAGCAACAAGACCACATTTTCTGTTAATATGCAAACTATGAAGTTGAACAAAAATTAGCAGCAAATGAGCCAAGTGTGAACAGGCTTTTATATTTAAGATTTAAAGCTGGAACTCATCAGATTTCTCATTAACTTGCAGTTCAGACTAATTCCTCAGTGGCTCACAAAAATAGAACAAACCTATTTATTTTAAAATTAAGGGACAAAGAAAGTATCTACTCAATCTGTCTTTTCCTGTCAATGCCATTCCTGTTCACCACATGGGGTCAGAGCATTCTGTTTCTAGGGAACATGTGGGAAAATAAGTTGTGATGACTCAGATAATGGCAGAAGTGTGAGGGGTGAATGCCCCAGGCTGTGTGTGAATACAGATGCCTGAAGTACAGAAAGTGTATTAGTATTTTTATTTAATCTCTTTGACCTGGAATATTTGCCAGACTTTTGTGGTTGTTGATTTAAGTCCTGGTTTTCCCATGATCATGGTCAAAGACATAATATGGAAGAATAGACACCAAACACCTTGCAAAAAGAAGTGATAAAAGTGGTTTTCAGCCTTGCTAAAATAAAATGACAGCAGTTGCTCCATAGTTAAGGCAGCAAACAAGTTTCTATTATTAGCTTAGTTTTGCTGTCTTCATATCTCTCCTGCCCAGCTCCCATCCCTCAAATATAATTGGCCTTAAAACTGCAAAACTTGGAATGAATCGGAGACGGGGTTCCTGAAAGACAACCACATAAACCTAATAAGAGAATTGCTAAACTCAGTTCCAAAATTCTACAGAATTCACCGAGGGTGAGGAATAGAAAGCAGAAAAGAGATTTATCCAGATTACTGGACTCTTCTAGATTAGAACTAGTCAATAGGACCAACAGTTCTAACTGATTAATACGAAATTACAAAAATCATTAACATTTTCCTCAGTTACATCACCAGAAAACATAGTTCTGGGCATCTAAATACAGGAGTCAAAGAATTTCTGGAGAGCTAACATTTTATTTATAAAAAATAAAGTGTTGAATTTTCAAAAATTCTAAAATTCCCATTGACTTCGATAGGATCAGGGTTATGCCAACTCTGAGCACTTTTAAAATTCCCTCCCCAAGACTCAAGTCCTTTTCCTTGAAGGAAGAGAAATGTAATCTTGTTGCTCGGGAAGCTTGTCAGTGAGGAAAAAAAATTCTCAAAAGATTCTATGTGCCAGGGGTTCCTCTCTGGCAGCGTTCAGGAGATATATAAGAACACCCTTATACTAAATCCGCGGGTGACTGCGTCAGTTCTGCTGGTAACTGCATCTGCGGGTACGGCTGTCCGCAATCCCATTGTTGCAGATTGGCCGCAGCTGCAAATTCTATTTTTATGATCAATCCCTGCAGCTGCTGCTACAATCTGCTTGTCAGCAGCACACAGGGGAAAAAGGAAGAACTCCAGCGAATCCCAGTTGAACTCTGATTGGTGGTCCGCCAGCCAAGCAGAGTCTCAGTCATAACAGGCTGGGGTTTGGAGAGAGACCACTCACAGTCAGTTAGCATGCTGGCCTTTGATTGGCTCATTCCCCATGCCTTCCCTGCTCATGTCTTCATTTTTTTGGTTGCGGTTCGTATGCCATGCTGTCAATCAGAAATTTCACTGGTGGCCAAGGAAATCTGTTTTGACAGCACAGCAAGCAAATCGAAAGAAGAAAAGGAAAAAAATGGGTGGAACCCATGTGGTGAATGAGCCAATCAAATGCTAAAATACTGACTGAGAGCCCAAGCTCGGTTGAAGATGCGGTTCCGGATCCACTTAAAACATGTCATGTGGATCGCAGATCAGATAAAGACTAACATTGGGCAGGTGCAGTCTGTTTCCGGATCCATATTTTTGTATCCGCGCAGGGCTCTACCTTTTACCTCATCCCAGCTAAGTCCCTCTTCCATCCAGGCCCTGTCAGGTCCATAGAAAAGAAGTCAGGCTTCATGCCTGCAGACCTAACTATTGAAAAGTAACTTCCACTTAGGTCACTTTGCCTTAATGAATTTTTTGTGGCGGAATATATACAGCTTGGCATTTTAAAAATGGGATCCACTATCTGAAAAAGGGCTTTGAGGGGAGAGAAGAGAAATTAAAGGGAAATCTGGATATATGTTCTGTTATCAAAGTTTTATAGGCAAATACAGAATCTCTTTGAAAGATCATGTCCTAGAATTCAAAAATAGTTTCTAACTCGAACTGGAACAAAATCAAAATACTAAAATATTCTGAAAAACCATAATCTGGAATTTTTTTAGATCGCTTCAACCAACATTTTGTTTCAATAATTTCACAGAATTTCATTTCAATTTTATAGAAAGAAGATGAGTGAGATAATATCTTTTAGTGGACTAACTTCTATTGGTGAGAGGAGAAAGCTTTCAAGCTCTTTTTCAGGTCTGAGAGATGTACTCAATGTCACAGCTAAAAACAAGGTGGAACAAATTGTTTAGTGTAAGTAGTCTCAGGTATTTCGAGTGAAACTCTTCAGTATAAATCAACTAAAATTTCAAAACAAAAAGTTATTTCAAATGAAGCAATGGAAGTTTTCATTTTGAAAATGCTGTTTCAATAATTTTAAACAGAGCCTTTCCCGGTAACCATTTAGGTTTGACAAATCAGGATTTACTGAAGGAAAAAATGATTTATCAGAAAATTCACAACCAGCTCTCCTCATGCATGAGAAGTAATGGACTTGAACATTTTAAAAAATATAGTAAGACCAGTATTTATAATTTTAATTATTTATTCACAACAATTTCAATATGTACTTTTGTAAATATATTGGAATATTGAGAGTTAAGGTTCTTCAAGCAATCTTAGTTCTGATTTTTCATTCCTATCCATGCTTCAACAAATTCGCAGAAAATTATATTGTAAGTATAAAAACTTTTCTCATTCTTGACTACATTACTGATGACAATCAAAATTTGAATGCTAAATTGGCTGAATAAGATAAAGTTTGCTAATTAAGATCTGCTCTTTTATATTATGGTACATAGGAGGATGCTGTACAATGATGTTGCCCAAAAATGCTGTGAAAAGTTAACTTCCGATTCCAGTCTAAACAGATAAGTGAAATTTCCTCCACCTTACTAAAGAGCAAAAAACTCCATAAAGTCAATTCCAGCTGATAATTTTTGTTAATTGTGAAGAAAATAATTGGCAGCAGTGAAAACTGAAGTATTCACTTTAACAATTAACAGAGGCTCACAACTTCTCTCTAGGTTTGGACTGTGCGTATCATCTTGCCAAATCTTCCAGTACTAAAGGGACCTGGCTCTATAGGAAAAAGAGGAGCAGGGAAAGAATTAAATTCTTATACTATCTGGTTTCCTATTGATGTGGATGTGTTCAATTGCTTCCATTTTCATTAATATGCAATAAAGTGAGCATCAAACACCGTCGTTTTTGATCCAAACTGTGACTTCCCAACAGGTAACATGAACATTTTAAAATACCTTTGCTGTATTTGTTGCAAGATTTTTCAGATTAGAAAAGTTAAAAACTCAATTTGATTTTTTAAACAAACATTTCCTGAGAGATGAACACCATGTCAGGAACACATGTTGCCCTCAACCCATGTGTGTAACCCTCACTGACACCATGTGCAGAGTGAAAATATTCTGAGGATCAGGAAGTGCAATCTGCAGGTGTGCCAGAAACAGTTATAGAAACAAAGTAAAGTGGTTTTCATTAGTTTGCTGCTTCTAGAAACAGTTGCAGCATGCATAGCTGTCTGGTTTTGAGTAAGGAAAACAGAGATCAAACCCCAGACTAAATTTGTAACTGGAAAGAAATATATCCTCAAACTCTCATTATGAAATTGTGTTAATTAGTGGCGGGGAGGAGAGAGAGAGAATTCATTGGATAAGGTATGTGAGTAAATGATTCATCACAACATGGTGCCAGGAATGGCCCGAAGTCCTCAAATCTCTGAATTCTGGACTCCACATTTAAAGCCAGTTGATTCTAAATCAGCATCAGTTGAATATGGCAAAAGCGTATGTGTAACCACCATTTGGGATTTACCAGCCTTGGAATAGTGCCAAGGAGGGTGGTAAGGTGAAAAGAATTTGAGAGTGTTAGGAGGCAAAGAATTGTCCTATTTATTACTTTTTACTATGTCTGAGTTAGTCTTAATCCCTTTGTCCCCCAGGCTCTATTGTCCGGTTTCCAACAAAGTAACTCACCTGGTTATGCTGTTATTATTGGCATGTCATTCCTGTACTGTTTTTTTTTAACTTCATATTCTCCTGTGTACTCAGCTTTACACCGCTTGCCAGCAGGTAGCATTGTGATAGATATCTCGAGGCAAAGCTCCCTAATGTATCTGGCATAGGGAAGAGTTACTTTGAATGGAGGCTCCCAGGTATCAAGAAAAAGATCTTAGGACCTGACCCATAAGAGGAGAGGGGAGAAATCTTTCCAAATATTGATGAGTCTAAGTGCCTGGGAGAGAAAGGGGCAGCGGCTTAAAGTCACACCTCTGCTGGTGTTGAAAATAAGCAATTACCTCTGTGCAAATGCATCTGCACCAAAAATACTGCTCAAATAGCTGAGGAAGGGAAATGGATTTTGTGAAAAATTGATCCTTTGGATTTTTTTGTTTTCACTTTCTTATAAATATTAAAACTAGGCCACGAAGATATCAGTGAACCCAGCAATGTCCTGCTTTATCAGCCAGAAGATCAATCTTTGGGAGTTTTCTTACATTTACATTGTAAAGTTGTTTTTCTTAATCTTTGGGACTGAGTGTAGTCCAGATTTACTGCTGCTATATACTCTGCCTTCTGCAGACAATGAGGCTAAGTATAGAACAAGCCACTGATCCATGGGCTGACACAGTGGATTGGCTGAAAAGCAGTTTATAACCTTCTGATGAATTTACATGTGCATATCTGTGCTGATGATTTAAACTGATGTTACATTAAAATATTACAGAGGAATGATAGGTCCAAGCATGTTGCTCTATGTTCTGCTGTGTCAGATACACTTTGTAACAAAGAACCCGTTTTAAGCATGAGGAATAAAGTAAAATAAAATTATCACAGTTAACTATTCTGGTCTAAAACAAACATATAGGTTTGAAAGAAAAACTCCTGGTCTTCAGGATAATTCTATTTCACATGCGTAAATCAAGTGCCTAAATATCTTTGAAGGTAGAAAATGAGATATGGCAAAGAAAGCTGCTGATGTTAAACTTGTTACTGTATCATCCAAAGGGAGGACAAAGAAAAGTTCATGCAAGGGACACAAGCGAATTCATTAATTCAGAATTAGATCATACTATACAACAAAGCACAGACCATTATCATCAGATTTGTTCACCCAAGGATTAAGTGGTTGACTTCATTTCATAGACATCTAAACTAATGAAATGTCATGGGACTGAAAGACTCTACTTTTCCGCTGCACTGATTTGGATCTACATGCTCTGCTACTTGTTCTGACCTGCTCATGCTGTTTTCTACTGAACAGACAGATGTACTGCAGGGATATTGCTGCACTTTTATTTCCCCCTAAAAAACTTCCTAAACAGACAGAACTAGAGATTTATGCCTAGAGGATATATAATCCACTGGATCACTTTCATTGTTGCCTTTTAAAGTTAAACTGACTCTGTCCAGTGGCAGAAGGTTCAAAACTTACTCCTTGCAGGTGTTCACCAAAGCCTAAATTTGGTGACCTGCAAGTTTTGTAAATTCAAGCTTTTGAAAGATTATTTCCTTGGTTCACATGGGGGATTTATGAGGGGAGCATGCATGTGTATAAGATGGAGATTACCCCATATTAGACTTTACCATGAAATATTTCACTTTTTAATTGTGTGTTTTAGTGAGGGGTGGAATTTTCAAAGGTGCCCAAGTGACTTAGGAGCACAAGTTGAAGTACAAATCAATAGCCCTGTACTCCTGAGTCACTTTGGCATGTCTCAAAATTCCACCTGGGACAAATATATATTAGTAACTAAAGAAAATTAATCCTAGTATTTCCTATGTCGTCAGCTATCCCTTGATACAACAATGATGGCTGCCAGGGGAAAGTCATTGATGAAACTTAAGATACCTGAGGACTGCAATTCATGCTCCACAAATTTTCCCACATATATGACAGGTGGTTGCTTGGAGAAAACACAACTGTTGGCCACTTCCCTTCCTCCTCCACTGTTTCGTATCCTCTTCAGCAAGGTGTCTCTCTTCAAAATGGGCTGAGTCTCGACCTGTGATGTGACACCATTGCAGTCCATTGCCATACAACTCTTTCCAATTCATTGGGTCATTGTCTCTCTTCTTAAGATATACTTTCAAGGTGTTCTTGTAGCATTTCCTCTGTCTCCTGTGGATCCTCTTATCATGACTAAGTTGAGAAAAGAGGATTTGCTTTGGAAGATGAGTATCGGCCATTGGCACACAATGACCACCCCAGTGAAATTGATGTTTCATAATCTTTGCCTTAAAACTGGTGATGTTAGCTGCAGAGAGAATGCTGGCATTATTGCAATGGTCTTCCATCTGACATAGAGAATCTTCCTAAGGCAGCGCTTTTGGTACCACTCCACACACGTAAGATAGCTTTGATATGTCACACACCCTCTGACCCCTAAAGAAGAGTGGGGATGACTACTGCATTGTGGACCAGGATCTTTGTTTAAATTTGCAGAACTCTGTTAATAAAGACATGATGGAGCAACTTTCTTAAGGATATGTTGGTACAACAGACCCCACGTTCAATTTTCACCTCACAATTGGCTGTCTGGGGGAGATAGCTACCAAGGTAAGAGAAATGCTCAAAATGGAGACTGTACTCAATGACCTCCCATGGTCTCTTCCAGTTCTATGAGTCTATAACATTTTCATGGGGTTCACTGCTAATGGCAGTTTGTGGGAGAAGGGAGTCAACTTGATCTTGGGCAGGATAGGGAGGCACCTTGTTCTTCTCAATGTTGAGAGAAAGTCCTAGGCTATAATAGGTGCCTGAGAAGAGATCCGGGATGGGCTGCAAGTCAGCCTCTATGTGCACGAGGATAGCACAGTCATCAGCCAGTAAAGGTCAGTAATAACAGTCCTGGTAACCTTAGTTTTAGAATGAAGGTGAGAAGTTGAGACACACCTATATTCAGGGCACCTTTTATTGCACCTTCCCCATTCAGGGTGGGCAGAAGAGATCCTGAAAGGGCTGCTCATTCACGTCTGCAGCTGCCAAATTGCACTTCTTTTCTCATATGTCCAAGTGCAAGATGATCTCATATCCACTCCACAGAGATCACTGCTCCTGTCCTCATACCCACTCATCCATTGCCATAGAACTTTGTTAGGGGGAGATGTCAACATCCTTGGCAAAGGCCTTTCCGTGAAATCTTTTAACACTGGGGTGCTGGGGCGCAGGCAGCAGCCTCATGAAACTGGACTGGAAGGAGCCCTGGACCGGATGGCAGGGAAGTCCAAGAAAACTGTAGGTCTCTGTCTTGCTGCAGCCCTCATTTGCCTTCACAGCTGCAGAGAACTGGCAAGTCCTCAAATACTCCTGTTCTGCCATTGCAGTCTTGAGAAGTTTGGAACATCTTTTGTCTGGAAGTTCACCTTAGAACTGTTTGCCAAGAGTGATCCTATCAAGAGTACAGAATTCCAAATGATAGTTTTCAGGGTCACTAGAACATACAAGCCTCTCCACCACACAAGGTAATGGTCCAAGGAGAGGTATATTTCCTATGCAGACCCTGAAATACAGCAGAGTCCACCTACGTTAATTATGGTCTTTGCTAATGAAAACTTCAAAGACGTATTAATGGAAAAAATACTCAACAGAAGGAAGATTTTTGTATGAAACATTTTAAATGGTCTACTGTAAACTAAAAGAGGGTACAAAGGAAGCTTTTCCTCTGCCCCCAATTTTGTGATAAGTAGTGGAGAATATAAACATTGCTGGATAACTGCTCCAAGAAAGCTAGCTGAATTATTTATTGTGAATAATATACTTCGTGAATTCTGTTCTTTATTCTGTTCATAAATTATTCATGAACCAATCCAGATTTCTACAGCTGTATCAGTTATTTAGAAAGTGTCATTTGATAGCATACGTGGACAAATTTTAGTCTGTGAGCTGTTCATAAACCGTTCACTTTGACTGTTTGGGAAGTTTGATCTCACCCCTCCCCCCCCAGTCACACGGTATTGTATCTGCTCTTTGACGGCCTGACTAAAACCATTTAAAAACTTAAGAATAGTGAATGATGAATAATTCACACTTGGTATAATATTTAGATGAATAATCATTTAAGCTAATCTTTGTTCAAATATCAGGGTGCATAAAAATGTTCACAATTAGCCGGTGAGCTTGAGAAATTGGAGAATTAGTCAGAAATAAACAGGATGAAATTCACTAAAGACAAGTGCAAAGTAGTATACCTCTTCTGCTGCTAGCCCTAGTCCCATTCCCATGGGATTGACTCTTTGACATCATCTCCATTCATTCTATCCTGAAGCAATTTCTTGGAAACTCCCCAGCTAATCAAATCTTTTTTGTAGAACATCTATCCAAGTTTTGGAACTTCCAACCCTTCATTTACCCTCCACTTCTAAGTTTAACACCCTTTCCCCCTATATATTATTCTGATTTTCTTTTCACATGCCCAACCCACCTAAGCTTCAGCATTTCTAAAATTGGTACCACCTCCACATTTCCCATAATTCGTTTGTTCTGAACACGGTCATTCTTGTAACTTCAAGCATCCATCATAACATTTTCATTTCTTCTATATTCAAGATTTGCTCCTGTCTCTTCCCCCATGCCCAGCTTTGGGAGCCATATGAAAATGCAGGCCTAATTACCATCTTGTAGATCTTCAAATTGATAGGCATTCTCCTATTGCAATTCACTCCACTCACTTTTTTTCCATTTAATCCACGCTTTTCCTGTTCTAGGTACTTGACCGTCTGTACCTTGGTAGTGATTGGTCCCGCAAACTTTATATTCTCATTGTTATTCTGCAAGATATAACCATATCTATAGACCACATACTCTGTTTTCCTTCTGCTGATTTTCACACTGTTTCAAGTATGCACCTCTGTCTTTCTAACTTTTCTTCCACTTCCTCGGTGCTCTCCTACACAAGCATCACATCATCTGCAAAAAGCATGCACCAGGATACCACTCTCTGGATGTTTTCTGGCAGTGTATTGAGCTCTAGCATGAACAAAAAAAGGGAGCTTAGTGCCAGATTTTGATGTACTCCAGCTCTAACTAGAAACTGCTCGGTTTCAAAACCCTGGCTGGGGTGATTTAGTGGGAATGGTCCTGCTTTTTGGCAGGGGGTTGGACTAGATGACCTCGTGAGGTCCCTTCCATCCCTATTAGTCTATGATTCTCCATATGACCCTCTAATTGTAGTTACAGCATCCTCATGGAGTCTGATATACTCTGAATCGTCACCCAACAGTACTAAATCCGTTATCCTGCCTCTCGCTATGGACACGTTCCAAAGGAGTAGCCTTGTCAGTCTAGTTCAGCAAAACAAATAAGGAATCTGGTGGCACTTTTAAAAACTAACATTTATTTATTTATTGCATGAGCTTCTGTAGGAGAAAATCCCACTTCGTCAGGCGCTTTGAAGATGGGGAACTTTTCAAAGTATTTTCCTCCCATCCATCTTTGGTTCTCCATCTTCAAGTGTCTGACAAAGTGGGGTTTTCTCCCATGAAAGCTCATGCGATAAATAAAAGTGTTACTCTTTAAAAGTGCCACCAGACTCCTTGTTGGTTCCACTATGGACAATACATGATGCTTTGGAAGTGAGAAAATTAACATATTCTCCCAAAAGCACCCCGCCAATAGTGGGATTCCTCCCTTAATCCAAGGCTATCAGTTAATTCCCTGATCATGGCAATTAGTTACACTTACCGCATCCTGCATTATTATCCTAAATAATTTACTGGCCCTATTGGTGTATAACCCTTTCTAAAATCCACCTATATAGTATAAGAATTTACTTCATCATCCTGCTGGTACGGAATATACCATTCAGCATCAGTACTGAATACAAGTACATATTAGTGCTGATTTTTTCTGAACTTAGTCTCCTTTGATCCTTGAATTAGCTGTACCACTGATTATATGTACTTTGTTTAAATTCCAGTAATTGATTCCGCTGACTGTTACCAAACTACTGCTAATATTTTGCTGGGTTTGAAAATGCTTTGGTATTGATGGACTAGCAGCAAAGGACTTTCAAATGTTCACGAGGAAAGAAACATATGTTCTTTTCTTCTTTTTGATGTTAGTGTGTCTTGACTATTAGTGCTGAGCACCCCGACTTTGTAGTAGATTGGCAAATTGTGCCTTTTGAGATGGATTAGACCTCTCAGCTTCACTTTGTCTATTAATTAATCTCTACACGAAGCTGTTGCTTTGTATACTATAAAGCACTAGGGATTATCTCACAATACCACCCCAAACCTTTTAGTGCGTTGTACACAGGCTGTTTTCTCCTACACTATAGTGGCGGTCTGCTGAGATCCAGGCATGCTATTTATAGAAAGAGCTTAGTTATCAATGGGGAGAGGTGAACTGATTCAGGGGATCTAAGAACCATGATTCCTGTAAAATCTTTGTCCATTTTCAAAATAAATTTGGCAGGTTGTTTTGTTTTGCAAAAGTACCCATCACTGAAGTGGTATCTCAGGGAAGGGAGAGATGGAAGGACAGCAAAATAATAAACACTGTAGTTGTTTAGAGATAGTTCACAGGCTTGGTGGCTATCTACATCAATGCCCCTACCTGCTTTCAACCTGGGCACAGAATGGAGCAAGTGAAAACAGGGAGGTAAAAGCTGAATGAAAAAAACTGACCCAAACAGGACAAAACTCCACCACATTCTGAAAACTGCCACAGGTGGGACTGGTT
This sequence comes from Pelusios castaneus, assembly GCA_007922175.1. Lineage (NCBI taxonomy): Eukaryota > Metazoa > Chordata > Testudines > Pelomedusidae > Pelusios > Pelusios castaneus. The sequence goes on from ML685834.1 coordinate 973,257, forward strand.
TCAAAAAGTAATTTCTGCAACAGTCTTGAATGCTTCATATTCAAGACTAGCTGCTAAATTAGTTTCATCACCAGTTCTACAGGACCCATTGCTGACAATATTTGTCCCAGAGCTTGTTCTCAAGCCTCATCTGCACCAGTAAACATATGGGTCTAATTATAAGGTTCTGTTTTCTGGGTTCAGAATACACCTTCAGAGAACCTATAAGGACAATCCAGTGAACATCAATTGTTTTGGAAGGACACAGGCAGGATTTTCAAAAGAACTCTAAGATGGCCTAACAAAACTCTCATTAACTTTGACGTATTATAATTCAGTGGGTGCAGAATTAAGCCAATACTAAGTGCTTTCCAAAGTCCTACCCATATACTTTCATAGCGTGAAAAACAACCTGTCAAGTACCTTAAACCCATGTTCCCAAATGTTTGGATACCACATGTGTTTTCTATAGCTTTTTGCATCCACATTCAGTCTAGAACCAGAAGTTCACGTGAAAACCCACTCAACTTGCAGACTTTCAAGAACAAGACAAGGCCACATCTTGTAAAATGCTCTTCATATAAAGAGTCCAACTGACTTCAAAGGGGATCCTTGAATGGATACGGATTATGTTATTCCCGTAAGAAAATGTCTGCAGAATTGGGCCCAAATTTATGGAAAAGCATCAGGTCCGTTGTTTTTTTTTTTCTTTAGTTTTCACACAATGCTATTGAGAGTACTGTTGGTATAATATTTATTCTTCTAACGCACTCTGCTAATTTAACAGGACCTAAACTTGCTCCCACTAAAGTCAATGGGAGTTTTGCCATTGACTTGAATAACAACAAAATAGATTCACCCTGTTAACACTGCACACTTGACTGTTGCATGCTATTAATTATAATGCAATAAACCAACCTAACACACTACTAGCCTATCAAAAACAAATCCAGTAAAATTCAAATTAAGGAATATAATCCATTCTCATCTCACATAAGGGGGCATTTTTATTAATCGTTTTTTGCTGTTGTTGATTTTGTTTTTCATTTTACACGCTGCCTTAAAAGCTAAAGATAAAAGGGTGAGCCTTGAATTTTAATTACCTTGCCATGATTTACTATTTCATAATTACCAACCTCAGTGCTGGTTAAACAAAAACAGTTGTTAATGCATGAAATGAATTTGAATTTTAAAAGAACAAAATTTAAAAGGGAGAAAAAGAAAAAAAATCCCCAGCTGTTTTTCTGTGAGGTTATAAAATACAGAAAGTTTACTTATGAGATCAGATGATTCCATGCTTGTGTTAAGAATCCCTTAGTTAAATATGTCTCTAAGCAGATCTTTAATGTATTTCACCCATTGAAAGAAGTTTTATAGTTGAATTATTTTACAGACTTTTGTTTACCAGATAGGTGGTAAAGGGTTAAAACAGACATTCTGATCTTATTTTGTGTGTGTATTTGGAATAATATATTCCAAATATATTCTAGTGGTGCATATCTGATGTCTAAAATAATAATGTTTTATATAGTATTAAGGAAAATTAAAATCCCTATGACATGTCTGGAAAAAAAATATTACATAAGAGCATTTTATAGTCATTTCAAAAATAATCAAGCCACATTATGAATAAATCTTTAAAAATATATTCATTTTTAATGGTACCAGGATTAATAAGCAGCTAAACCATGTGCATAAAGGATCTATCTTTAGTGCTATAAACATGCATGGTATTTTCCAGAAAAAGATTGCTAGGTCTATATGTGAAAAAACTTACTCTATAAGGGCCTATCAGTTTTGTGTAGATCAATTCATACGGATCACTGGAACTACTCATGTACAATTCACTGTAAGAATACATGATGTTAAGCATGTCCACAAATCTTTACACAACTACGACCTATGCTGCAGATCTTATGATCAGAGATGACTGTTTGGATGCACAAGGAACACCAATAGTGTCCGTAGAGCTCAATCTGTGGCTCACGGGTCTGCCCACGTGAATCTGATCACAGGGGTGGAGCCTGAGATATCCATTCTGCTGTGATTTATAGTTTTAATCTCTTTTATAGTTTTAATCTCTTTTTTAAAAAAAATCATGTATCGAAAGATGGAAGAATATCCTGAATGAAAGACAGAGCACAGCTACACAAAATATTTGTCTTCGATCTCAAAATGATTTACATGAATTTTGGGTTTGGTATTCAGTACATGTGTGACTGCCCCCCAGCCCATCCTTACAAAAGCTCACCCAGCAGGAGCTGAGGTTGTCCATATGGCTGGTGAATGTCCCTCCTTCCAGCCAGTCTGCCTGGCTCCTTAAAACATCTAACATCTCCTCACTAGTAGCTCCAGGGTACTCCAACCCTATGACATATAAGAGAAGGGAAGGGTGATTGCAGCGTCTAAGATAGAGGGTCCAGATGTGGTGGGAGAGGAGGGAAGAGACGTCATCTCCATCTCACATGAGACAAATCCTGCAGCATTTTTACACCCTGGCCCCTAATACAAACTCTCAACAGTTTCCCTGAAATCCCCTTCTACTAAATTGTGTTCCTTCCTTCAGTGAAATTTTCCCAAATACCTTCCCCTCATCGCTTTCTTTCTGCATCCAATTATTTCCCACCTGAAATTCTCTGCAATCATTACATTATCCCCAGCTTTGGCCTGAAATCTCCCAACATCAAGCACTATGAATGATTTCAGCAATGACAGACTTCACCCAATTACCCATTGTGAGCAGTTTGTACTTAATGCCTACAGATCAGCTAATGAACTGAAAAATATCAGTAATATTCTATTAAAGTGATACTGCCCATAGAGCTATTGAAATCAATATGTCACGGAGTGGAAATTGCCTTTTATTTTAAAAATATTTGTAAATTTATAAGTATGGAATAATAACATATGCAATATAGAGCCCCTATATTTCAGTGGCAGGTTTGTAGCATTTCAAATAAATCTTACTACTGAAAAATATTTGTACTGTAAACATCAGATGCAAACATTGCAGACTTTCACACAATACTAATACATGTTATTATCATGAATGGAAATACTTTTATTAACTTTTGTGCAGAATTCAAGCATGATAATAGTGTATAATGTTTATATACAAGATAATATCTATATAGAGCTTTAAATGTTCTACACTTTACAAGCATTCACTAATTAATGCATTTTAAAATAGGTACTATTTCAGTAAACAGTAACCACAAAGTAATATAAATGATATATGCTGATTTGTTGCTAAAGTTTATGCCATCTATATAGTATATAAAGAAAGTTATTATATGTGGTTACTGTTACTTTAAGGAATAGCTATATTGAGCAAAATTGTGTCTCCACTGAATTCACTGGCTGAACTTCCACTGACTTCAGCATGCTAGGAATTCACCGGCTCTCTTTTGCTTGTCCTCACACAACTCTCGTTTGTACTGTAAGGAGTTACATAAACACAATGAAGACGCAGTTAGCAGTACTGACTTCAGAACAGCGTTGCCGGATCAGGGCTTGCCTGATCTGATGATGTCGACACAGGAGTACAATTCTACCAAGGCCGTCGCTTACTGCATCTGAACCAGAACTCCAACCCTCTTGTGGCTCACCCAAGTTTACCTGGGTATGTAGACACACAATGTTCCAGTTCCTTTGTTTATATCCACATTCACACAGCATTCCACATATGCACAGCATAAGCTGACATTTAACCTATCTAATTATCAGCAGTGGTACAAGCAGCTATGTGTCAAACCAATGTAAGTCATTTCGAAACTACCCTGAAAATCGGTCACCAATGCTGAACAACAATCTAGACCAGTGTTTCCCAAATGGTGTGCCACAGCACAGTGGTGTGTCGTCAGGTCTGAACAGGTGTACCACAATTTTTGTTAACAACTATTTGAAGAGTTCTGAATTGCCTCATGAATATTCTTGAGTTCATTTGGAAACTATATGGTGGTGTGCCTCAAAATAATTAAAGATACCAAGATGGGCCGCAGCAGAGAGAAGAACCACTGATGTAGATTCTATCAGGTTACTTTTGTGAAAGCTGAGTTTAGGCTTTATTATTATAGAGTTTGACCTTGGGGAGACTTTTGAAAATACGATATCCATGCACAATCAAACCTGTTACTTACTGCTACACTACTGTGTACTAGCATGTGAGCACATTTCATCAACTAAGTTTTACTTCATAAAAACAGACCTCAACTGGCATTAGTGTTGACTTAAACTGGGAAGGATGCTGTACAAATACCTTCATTAAAAACATGCAGCAGTTTTTAAGCATAATGATTTTCCGAAGGCAGCTATTCTGTTTTCTCTACAGTGTATTATTCTCTCAGAAGAAAACTATTCTGGGTCTCAAAAATATATTTATCTGGGACACCGAATTCATGTTTCTGAACCATGCTCTCCTTTCTAGATAAATAAATCTGTTAGTCTTTAAAAGTGCCACAGGACTCTGTTGTCTTTCTACAATAGACTAACACGGCTACCCCTTTGGAATTTGACAAAAATAACTTGTGAGCTTCAGATGTAAAAGCTGCCTTAATGGTTAGGATACAAGTTATATGGTCACAGACCAAATTACATTATGCTTCGCCTGACTGCACACACTGAGATTATGACTGCTCAGTGCACTCAGCACACAGATGGTCACAAGGGAACACTAAAAGCAAATTCTGGTCCTGTCTATCATCCATAATTCAAGAGAAATCAGGGTTAAAAACAGTGCATGAGCAATCGACATAATTTATATGCTGCCACTGGGAGAGTTGGCAGTCTCCCGCATCATAAAGTTTAAATAACGGTAGTTTTAACACCAGATGTACCCACAGCTGTCCTGAATGTAACACCATTAGCTCCATTACTGCATGAAGTAATACTTTTCTTAGTTCAGTATCCTCAGGAAAACATCACACCTGTCAGCTTCACTTCACGAACAGCTGACTTAATGCAAGATTTTATCAGCAACTTTTCAAAACTGATCAGTCAAACGCAGACACAATAAAGTACTTAGAGGGGAAAAAAACCTGAAAAGTTTTATGAAACAATGGTTAGAAAGGATGCTACATGTAAAATTAAAGGGGGAAAAGTGAAGGAAAAAGCACTGGGTGTCTCTGATGAAAAAATTACAAGGAGGATGTCACACAGCTTTCGAGAGGAACTTCATCTACATGAAATCTTTCTGAATTTTGATCATCTGAGAGGGTCCATTCCTCCTCTTCTGGAAATGAAAAAAAAAAGCCAGTTTCTTCAGACATATCACCCAAAAGATGGTCAAATGAGCTCAAGCAGGACAAATGAAGGTGATCATCTATTTATTCAATCTAAACTAGCTATATGCAAATGATTCAGATTTAAAGTCTGACTGAAGCCGTGGATAGTTAGGTCTATAAATGTTTAGAAGAGCATTTTTCCTACTTCCAAAAATCAGAGAATTTTACGTGAAACTTTTAACACTGCACAAATAAAACTTGCCATAAAAGTCAATTCTGTAGGACATAACTTGTCCAAAGGGGAAAAAATGAAAGTAGAAATATGGTTCTGAGGATCTCTTATTTTAATATAACCACACAAACTGGCATGTAAAGTGCTATAGGCAGGGCCCTCACAGGGGGTGGAGCGTGGTAAGAGGAACACACTTTACTGGGGCCCAGAGGCCTTTGTGGGTCCAGGCCAGGATGCAACCTCCAACAAGGGGGTCCATGTTACAAGTTTGTACTAGGCCTGAAAAACTTATGCTTGGGCCCTGGCTACAGGTGGAATTTACAGCATATAGTTTTCTACCGCAAAGAAAAGGGAATAGAATTTAAGTTCATTTGTGATTTATCTGTTCCCTTCCAATAACTGGAGAAGAATTTAAAACAGATCTCTCCATCACCTGCTTACACACCTGAATCTATATATACAAAGAGGCCAACATTTCTCCTTTCACGTATAATGGAACTATCCTGGGCTGTGAAAAGCTGTTCTGGCTCTTGTGGTGTTGGTGCTTTCATCCTCTTACGCAGTGACCCTGGAGCTATTGTTACACCCACTCCAGTGTCCATTTTATACTTTCCCAAGGTGATCACAAAGATTTATAGTAGTTCTTTTTTGGGCAACTCCTATGGCTCCAAGGTGGGCAAGCTCAATCTCCCTTGGGCCTTCTCTTTGAAAGATAGCTGTTACCATGCATTTAACAGCCTCCTAATGTTTCCTTCTTAGATATTTCCTGCATGTGGTATCCCTCGTTACCATTTCAGCTGAGGCCTTCGCCCATGATAGAGGCCAGACCTCCGTCAGGAACAATCACATTCAGTGCGGCTCCCAGTTGTGCATGTCTCGCAGGCCTTTGCCAATACAGAGCAGTGCTATGCACAAATAAAAGCAGCAGCCCTAGCTACTAAATGGGCTTGTGAACATTTCAGAGAATTCTCTAGAGCACATTAAATTCTATGTGGAAGCTGGCCATGAGCTTCTAGTTGCTCTTAAAGGTTCAAAAACTCCTAGATGAATTATGACCTAGGATATAATGTCTTTGAATGAGATGCATAACGTTTCACTTCTCAGTGTCTCTTGTACCCGGAAAGAATCTCTCCCTGGCTGATACACTCTCTGCAGGGCCCAGACATCAGGAAACACCCCAGCACAAGTGTAAACAGGAGGAGTTGCTCATAGAAGTTTTCATAGATGCAGCACTTACTACATTACCAATAGCAGGAAAATGACTGCAAGAACTGAAAAAGAAGGAAGAGGTAGATGAATTATTGAATCAAATCATGACTCAGTGAAAAGAAGGCAGGACACAAGAGACTAAGTAAGAAACCTCTATGAAACCATATTGCACAGTTTCCAGACTCTTACCATAAACCAAGTTTTGTTGTCAAAAGTGTCCAGTCTGGTTATTCCTGCATCACTGCAACAGGAAATCCTGTTGGGATACCACGGCATTAAAAAATGCAGGGACAGAGCTCAACAGTCTGTTTGTTTGCCTGGACTGCATAAACAACAACAGAAAGTTGAGAAATGATATATTTGTGCTTGCATGAAAACCAGAACAGTTAATACCATCTGCTCTATCAAACAGATCATGGCAGAAAGTCAGGACTGATCTTTTCTGTCTGGATAATACAGCCAATCTTTTGATGACTGATTATTCCTCAAAATGAATTGAAATTGTCAGGCAGCTCAACACATCATCAACCACAGCTGTGGAGAGGATAAAACTTCTCTTTGCCCATTTAAAGATTCCAGAGCAAATCACCTCTGACGATGATCCTCAATTTTCCTACAACATATTTTTGCAGATAACTATGATCTCACTTGGGTCACATCTAGTCCACAGAGCCTTTAGAGTAATGACAAAGTAGAAGAAAACAACTTCTTTCAAAATCCTCATCTTTCCCTATCGGCATACCAGTCAACACCTCTTGCAAACAAATTCAATCCTGCAGACCTGCTATTGGAAAGCAAGTTGAGGTTCACTATCCTAATCATCCCAAATAGACCATTGTTGGCTTGGCTTCCCAAGACTACAGAAGGCAGAAGACCAACATGAAACCCATCAGAAAAGAGACTTTGACAGGTGCCATAAAGCAGTGTTTCTCAACCTTTAGTGAACTATGGTACACTTAAAGGTATTAGTGATTGTTCCCCCAAACTGTACCCCAACATGAAACCCATCAGAAAAGAGACTTTGACAGGTGCCATAAAGCAGTGTTTCTCAACCTTTAGTGAACTATGGAACACTTAAAGGTATTAGTGATTGTTCCCCCAAACTGTACCCCAAGGGGTCGGTTTGTGTGGATTTACCAGACACAATCAAAGACCATTGAAAAGATTTTTATTGAATGTCATGGTGAATAATCCCAAGCAAGCAAAGCGATGAGAGCTTACGTTCCTTCAGCAGCCAGGGACCCCTGACGGGTGTGGACGACCCCGAGGAGGTTCCCAAGGCATCTTGGTCCTAGGTTACCGAGGCAGCCTGGTCCATGATCCTATGGTGAAGTCCACAGATTCTCAGGGATTATGCTAACATATAGCATTTCAGGAGAAGGAGGGAAGATCAAGCCTGCTTTCCCTTCACACGCTCAGGCTCAAGGCTGAGGTAACTTAGAAAAACAGATAAGAGGCACAGTCAAGCCTTGCAAAAAAGCAGAACACCTTATCTCAGGCCCTAGCCGGTTCCCACAGGAGACTGGCTTCAGTTGGTGCTTTGGGCAAGAAGCCCAGCATCAGTTCACGGTTGGGCTGCTCATGGGAGGGGGGGTGTGGGCGCCAACTAGCTGTCTGTCACAAAATCTTCCACTTTGGCCCTACAATGACATTCTTGAAAAAGCCAGTAACATTGGTGGGAGATTTAAAATGCCTCACAGCAAAGCTTCCAGACATGTGTCAAGATCCATCACCATGTACCTGGAAGCTTTACTGCAGCTGGGGCATTTTAAAGTCCTCCTTCCTCCCTGCCCACTCAGACCCCCAATGGGGTGGTCATGGAACACCAGCACTACGTCTGCAGAGCACCAGTGTTAATGGAACATTGGTTGAGAAACACTGTCCTAAAGTCAAATCTTTGAGAGTACTGAATCTAAAAGATCATGTTTGGGTTAGAAATTCTCAAGAAAAGTAGACAGTGGCAGGACATTTTGATCCTACTTGGTTAGGGCGGCAGCAGAAATAATCCATTAGAACCACAATCATCTTGGTAGATCTCCAGTTCACCTGAGAATTCAAGAAAGTTAAAAACTAATCACCAAACATCTAGGGAATAAAGTCAGTTTTGTATTCACTTCAGCCATGGCATGCTGGCTCTCCTTAATCTCTACTTGAGCAGAAGCATTTTTTCAGTACTGACCCAGAGGAAAGAGTCCCACGTAGTAAATCACCAGTGCTCTAGAGACTGTTTAGTGTCCTTTTGATCTTGTCCCCTCAGCTTTGAAAAACTGACTGTAATTTTAGCTGGTATCCGGCAACATCATCTTCCCAATTAATGTTCCAGCCTTTTTCCCCTTAACACCCTAGAAGTTATTTATCCAAAGATGTCTTGCCTCTGGCCATTGTTTAGTTTCCTGCTTGTTCTTCATAGCGACCCTCTTTTGGGGTAGCCTCTGTACATACACAGAATAATATCAAGCAGATAAACAGAGGCACATATAACATTCTCCACACTATAGATACAACTAGATTATATGAAAACAATGAGTTTCCTCTACCCTTACTGATACAAAATGCTAAACTAACTGAAGCATGACAAAGGGTGGAATATGGCCCTTTGGAAAGATCAAATTCAGTTTTGTGACCCATAATGTTTAGAGGCCAAAAAAAATTGTCAATCATAAATGCTTAGTGATAACATATGGTGCTCGCAGGATACTTTATTAGGTAAATGAGATGAATTTCTCTTTTCGATCCATATAGAGGAGATTTCTTGAAGATTTGAAATATTCTCACCACCTGGTGGGTACATAATTCCAATTAAGGACTTGAGTGCCACATCACTGAGCTTGACTTGCTTTACATGCTTGCTACAGAAGACAAGGTACATATGGAGTCTTGCCCCATGTAGCACATTCACTTTGAACCTCAGTATTTCAAAATGAACACAACAGTGGAATTCAGTAGCAAAGGGGATAATAGCACTAATGATAGATAGGCATTAGAGTCAAAGGGAGAACGCATTGCCACATCTCTATTATAATCAGCATGTCTCCATATTTTACAGTACCCAAATCTGTCATTCTTCAGATTACACTGAGAAGTCAAACTATTCACTTGTTCAAAAGGACAGCAGAATAAAACTATCCTTTTTTCCTGCTAATGAACAACTAGTAAGATTGAACTAAAGATATATTCCTCCAACAGCTAAGAGGTTCTGCACAAGAAAAAAGTCTATCTGATGTCCTCAAACAGGTAAAATGTTGCAGTGTTCGCAGAGGAACAAAAAGGTTGATTTTGATGCTTTTTACTCAAATTATTTTAAAATTTTTCAACTTTGGGCTAACTGAAAACAAATTCTCTCTCTCTCTCTCTCATGCACGCACGCACGTGCACACACAGGTTTCCAATTATTTCTATGCACTTGATGCTTAGGATAACTAGTAAAATTCCATATGGGGGATGTCTAGTCACCAGAAAGTGGGGTGATGTACAATTACCCAGAAATTCAGCAACATTTGAGTGCGATTTTAGACAGAATTATCCTTAAAATGATGCTCTCTCTCCTTCCAGGTAACCGGGGCATTGGCTGACCACCAACCATCCAGATACTACAGACACACAGCAGCAGCCTGACTATCCACTGACAGATTGGCCTCCCCTCGAGCATTTCTTAGCATTATTGCAACATTCCCAATCTTTTCTCTGGAAATACATTTTTCATTATTTGAGTTGCAGGAATCAGGTAGGGAGTATTTATATCTCATGGTGATGTTCAAAGCTAAGCATTTTGTAAGAAGCTGATTATTTGTTACATCCCCGGTCAGCTGTAAATAATGCACTAAGTAGAATTTCATTGAAGAGATGTGTTTTCCGAGGGTACAAAATAGAGAGAAGTCCCAGAAATCTTATTGGCCAGTGTTGTAAGGCTGACACCCAGTGTCAGCAGCCTGGGTAGATGGCCAGGGGTATCCCAGTCAGGCCCTTGTTGTCCACAGGCGGTAGGTCCAGAGACCCCTCTGGACCATCAGCAGATGGTAGCTCCTCAAGGTCACAGGGGTCGTCGGCAGCAGGCCACTCCCTCAAGCCCTCAGGCTATCCCATGGAAGTCAGTTCCTCCAAATCACAGGGTCCTTCAGGAGTAGGCCGCTCCCTCACACCCTTGAGCTCCTCTGCCGAGTGGGATAGATATGCAACAAAGTTATTTCATGTAAACTTAGAACTATTAGGACGGAGATTAAAAAGAAATCAGCAACATTATTTAAGGCCATGGGCTAGATTTACTAAATCGGGCAGAAGGAAATTTTAATTAAACATTCCTGCAGCAGCCAGGAGCCTTCCACCACAGCTACAATTGCACTCCAGTGTTTTCTGCTGGGGAAGGGCAGCTTTATGTTGCATCAGGCCTCCATAAGAACCAGTGTCCCCTCCAATGTTCCTGGCCACACCTGCACCTCACCAACCACGTATACTCTCTTTGGAGCAGCGCTGTATGCAAAATAGGATATAACATCACTTTTCATCATCAAATCCTCCTCCTCCTCCTCCTGTCTTCCCACTGGCTCGATCATCTCCTGGATCTACACTCACAGAAGCCTACAAGGACTCAAAGGTAAATTAGGGCCTATATATTTTGCAGCTGAAAATGTGTTCTTTGGTTGCAAGTGAGGCCCTGTAGAGATATTGAAGTAACAAATAATAAAGAAAGGATGTGAGGAAGTGTTATGTTGGTGAGAGGGAGAGAGGTTCAACCACCCTTTATTAAAGGTTAATGAATACTGATGAGGCAATCCATAACTGGTAAACCTGATTTTTTTCCCCAGTTTGTTAGCTTAAGCACATGTAGCCAAACTCTGAGAAGTGTATCACTGTTGGACAGCATTAAATCATAAAATTCCTTACAATCATTTGTCTCTAAACAAATTGATTTTGCTTTTAGTTTATCCAGAAATGCTTTCAAAGATGAGTACATTTGATTTGATATTTGATGTGGCTTGTGTGAAGGAAAAGTCTGCTCTGGTGTATACTGTTAATAGGGAGAGATGCAATTCATTTCAGAATTTAGTAGCTGCCAGAAGATATAAAGCATAAAAAGAAAAGCATATATAGCATAAAAATCCAAGAATATCTGAGGCTATGTCTACACTTGTGAATTTAAGTCGACTTTGTTAAGTTGACTTAGCATGTCCACACTTAAATTTTAAGTCGACCTAGAGGGGACCCTACAAAATCGACTTAGAGCATCCACACTGGACGCCTAGGTCGACTTCTAGGGGCTAGGTGGACCCGGGACAGGTCCACGATGGCGGGGGGGGGGCACTTTTACAGATGGTATTTGATTCTATTAACCAAGACAAATGTGTGAAATTAAGAAAGATAGGTATCGATTTAAGACTTTTATATATCTTGGAGACTCTACACCAGGGCAATATGGCTAGGGTAAGAACTAAAGAAAATTGAGAACATATTAATGTTTTCCGTGCTTGTAGGGACATACACCAGTGATGCCTTCTTGAACATTTTCTTTTTTAAGACAGATTCCTATTTTTTTATATGGTGGATGTTTTAAAGGAATCTAATGTCTTTCTGCTTCAAATGAAGGGTAGATCTATCCCACTGTTATTATATGTGAATCACATGGGTTTTTTTAAATCAAAGATTCTAAGAGGACTTTTTTTTAATCTCATGGTAATTCTTAAGACCTTGGTTATTATTTATAATAAGACCACATTTATGATTTTTGGGAAGACTCTTCCATAAATTGAATGGAAGACAGAAGGCCACCTTGTAGAACAAATCTTGTTTTTACTTACTTTGGGATTTCATTATTTGGGCCATGGTTCCCTTATCGTACAGACTTCAAATGCCATACGCTCTGCTCAACAGATGCTAAATGTACCCACTCATATGGTGGAAACAGAGGTGTCCCAGAACAAAGAATGTGTAATTCTGCTAAAATAATATAGCAGATATTGTGTAGGGCCAAGGTTTGGATTAGAAGACAAATTTTGGTTTCAGAGATCATTTAAAAATTTTGAGGTGACCTAACTGTCCCAAATTCTACCCCATGACTCATTTTTGCATGTCGTGGTGGTTTTTTTTCCCTGTAAGCAGTTGAGCTTGCATTGTTTTTCTCAACTTCTGATCTAAGAGCTCTACTCCTCCAGAATATACATTGCCCTGCCTTTGCATTCAGGAAATGGAGCAACAAACAGTGCACTCTTTATTGCCGTGGTATAACACTCTCCAGTTTAATATAGTTAGGTTGGGTGTGTCTATTAATTACTTATTGTCAATATTTTTAATCATTATAATCAACTATTTAAACAGAGTGACTGATAGTAACCTGCAAGAAGATTCAGGATTCCAAATTTGTCTTTTGGTTTTCTACTTTGAAGATTGCCATATTTTTAAGAGTATTTGAATGAGTTAACAAATTCTCTTTATATAAGGCACATAGTAAATTAAGATTTCAAACTATGGAAATGGCTGTCAAAGATAGATATGGGAAAGTTCCTTCATATCTTTGGCTATGTCTACACCGGCAAGTTAGTTCGAATTAAGGAAGCCTTGGCTACACTAGGCTTTCATTGGTTCGAATTAAGGGCTTCCTTAATTCAAACTAATAAATTTGCTTATACTTTTCGAACTAACGGTTAATTTGAACTAGTTAGTTCAAATTAACCCAATGTGACCATGTTAGTTTGAACTAAGCCCTTAGTTCGAACTAATCAGCACATTGACCTTAATGCAATTGACTAATTTAAACTAAGCAAGTACCATGCATGGCACTTACTTAGTTTGAACTAAAATTTGCTAGTTCGAATTCAGTTAATTCGAACTAACTAAAATTAGTTCGAATTAGTTAGTTTAAATTAACTAATTCGAACTAACTTTAGTAAGTGTAGACATGGCCTTTGGTTTTTGCTCATACAAATCTGGAGTACTGGAAAATTTACCTCCATCTTTTGGACTGTAGAATTTCCCAGCTTCCAAGAGCAAGTTGAATTTTACCTCTTTTATACAATTTTTTTCATCATCACTTCAAAAGATAATGTTTTTCATGTTTTCTCAAGACCAGATAGTAATTAAATCAATGGCAATTTTTACCTTTTTTGCACTGTGCCAAAGATGTTTTCATCAAGATCTGATTTTTATTTTAATACACTATATGTATTATATATATGCTGTTGCTGTTTCAGTTTATATGTGCTTCTTATTGTATTTGCAAAAGACATGTGATCTAATAAAATTAAAATTTATACTTGATTGTTTGTTTTTCTTTGTCCTGATGCAGGTAACTATCATTATTATATGTAGGGAAAAGAAAAACTCAAAGATAAATGATCAAACATCTCTGTGTCATAACAGAAATCTCTCTCAGAGCCAGTGTACTTCCTGAGAATGATTTCATAGCTTCCTACTAGTTATGACTACTGATAGATAAGCATGCAAAGTAGTTCACTGCATGTCTATCTGCAGCTCAGAGTGTGCTTTCCAGCTCTGGTAGACAGACATGCTATATTTGCTCAAGCTAGTCTGCTAAAAATAGCAGCAACACCAGGAATAGCACAGTCAGTTGTTTCAGCTAGCTGCCTGAGTATATATGCAGGTGTTTGGGAGAGTTTATTTTCAGCTGCCACCCTGGCTCCTCTGTTATTCTACCATGCAAGCTTGAGCAGAGCTAGTGTGGGTATGTCTTCATGAGCTGGGAATCAAACCCTCAGCTCCAAGTGTAGACACTGTCTTCCAGACATATGTTCTTCCTGGGTAAATCCATATGAGGGAACTCTTAGTATGTACAAGCTCCAAAGTGGTAACCGTGTTAGTCTAGTTCAGCAAAACGAACAAGGAGTCCTGTGGCACTTTTAAAGACTAACAGATTTATCATCGCATGAGCTTTCATTGGAGAATGGGATTTTCTCTCATGAAAGCTCATGTGACAATAAATTTGCTAGTCTTTAAAAAGAGCCACAGGACTCCTTGTTTGTTTTGCTCAGTACGTTCACTTTAACTCAGAACAGCTAGTAATCTATGTAACTGCGGGAGATAGGTCAATTATTTGAGCAAGTAATTTGTAATTTATCACTAGGCTTCAGGTACACTCCTCTGTGGAATTTGTGCAGTTCCAACAGAAGCAGTAGAATTAATACCACTTGGAAATTACTAATGCCTAAGTAATTTGGACAACTGGGAATACACTTCAGAACAGTTAAGTTTTAATCAATGCCTTTTCTGGAGCTTTGCAGTAGAATACCATTGCAATCAGTGTGTAGACTCCCAAAGCTCTCTATGCAAGCTAGATGCTTACAGGATTTATATGAGCCCTTTTTTGTGGGGGATTTTTTACTTCTCAACTTTTGGGAGTTTCTCTCAATAATCTACTTTTACATCTTGTATGGTTCTGTACCTAGGAAAAGATGGTTGGAATACCTTAAGATATTTTTAATCTATTTTCCCAAATAGCATTGCTCTTCTTTTTAATATTTACAGTCTAATTATTTTTGCTCCTGGTAAGTCTCAGGTACAGGTAACTTTGTTGGGACTGTGTAATAGCACACTGAAATAATTATTTCTCTTTATTAATTACCTGATCTATTTATAGAATAAGAACTGAAAATTATAAAGTGACCAGGTTTCCTGATTTTATAGGGACAGTCCCAATATTTGGGGCTTTGTTTTATATAGGTGTCTCTTACCCTCCACACCCTGTCCTGATTTTGCACACTTGCAATCTGCTCACTTAGTTCTACTATATTAGTGGATCATGGGATTGGACAATATCAAATGATGAAAACATATCTTGAGTGATTTAGATAGGATCTTGAAATAGAATTATAACCTCATGATGACAGCTGCTGTTTAATTTTTTTCATATATGACACAAACATGGTACCTTGGTTTTCATACAACTTTTTCCTCACTTTTGAAATCCTTATTTAAGCTTGCTTAAGTCGACTTAATTTACTCTGCGTCTACACTACACTTTCCTTAAGTTCACTTAAGCAAGCTGCTTAAGTTGACTTAAGGCAAATTAAGTCGACTTTATAAAACCTCATTTTAAGTCGACTTTTGGCTTAAGTCAACTTTCTAAAGTCAACTTAAGCCAGTGTAGACCTGGAGTAGCCCTAAGTTGACTCTAAGGCAACTTAGGGCTCTCCAGGTCTCCCCCACTGCCCTCTCTGCCAGGGTGGCTGGCACAGGGAGAGCCTGGCATGCCCCCCACACACACAGGGCAGGGCAGAGCCCTGTCCACCCTGCGCCTATGCCCTGCCAGGGTCCCTGTCCCCCTTTGCCCTATTGTACCCATGTACAATAGTTGGAGACAAGCTCAAGGGAGTAGCGGCCTCATCTTTCTGTGCATTTCTTAATTCCCTCTGAATTCAGGACCTAGGGGATGAGGGGCTAGAAAAGGCAGAACTACAGAAGGGGCCAGTCTGATTCAGATCCTGATTCTCCAGTTTGGGGACATTTGTATTCAGAGATTTGGTATTTGGTCATCTCTGGAAAATTGTAACACTTAGCACTTTACTTTTTCCAAATACTAAAGATATATTAGTTACATACTTTTGTGATATGAGGCAGGTATTGAGAATGCCATCTCCATTTTGAGAAGGCCTAAGAAGATTTGGATGAATTTCACCAAGCAGTCAAACACTCACATTTGTCTAACTCCAAATCATTGACCTTTTTCTGTTGCAACTTTTAAAGTGTTGTATTGGATTTACAATAGAAGGATGAAGGGGAGGAAACATACAGTAGCAAATGATACTTATATTTTAAACAAGTATTTTCAATCATCACATTCATATTATCTCACGAACACCTTCCTAATATAGGGTTTAATACAGAGCAGATTCATGACATAGTGATGAATTTGGAACCTGTAATGTTTAAATACAATAGGAACTATTATGTACAAATTAAGCTCCCAGATTCCAGAGTTATTTTCACAGAACATAATTCATGTTTTTCCCCCTGTTTAAGCAGACAGCAAGGTATTAAGGTTCATAAATGAGTTGAAACTACATATTAAATATTTATTATACATAATTTTCTATTGATTCTCTAGCCCTCAACTACTTTGTAAAGCAGTTGTTTTCAAACTTTTTCTTCTCAGGACCCACTTGAAAAAAATCATTTATGTCCATGATTCAACAACTACATCTTTGAGCAATGCATTCCAGTCTTTTAGCAGTAGCAGCAGGGGGATCTGCAACCCACTACCTGAGAGTTTGTAACCCAGTACTGGGTTCCAACCCGTGGTTTGAAAACCCCACGGTGCATCAACAAGGCCCACTGCAGTCTATTTTTTTTTGTTGAGGGTGAGAGGAATCACACATGTGAGACAGCAGATGTATCCACTCTGCCTCAGGAATTATTTCAGCAAACTTCTATAGAAGCTGTGCCAGCAAAGACTATGCACTGAATCAACCCATTCCCCAGATATGCTGGCTATCGCCCTTTCCCAACCAACTTTCCCATTTTCTGGGTGCAGCATGGCTCCTACAATACCTTCTAATGTCAAGACTTTTTGCCACAGAGATTCCAACCACTGAGTTTATGTTAACAAGAGTTGGTGTATACCCAGAGTGCCTCTATCATCAGAGTTCATGACTGTGCTACGATTGTGAACACTTCTGGAAAAGTAAAATGTCAATCAAGCTTTCCCCTTCATTCATAGTCACTGTCCATTGGCTCAGGCTTCTATAACAAAGAGCATTGTCCTTTTAAAAATTTCCTTTACAGTCAAAGAAAAATGAGCTGCAGACAGAAATAAGAGACAGTGAGAGTCACATTTGTTTTCCCTTAAAGGATCCCAAACGTTCCTTTCAGTCTACTTTGGCTTCAATTTGATTCAATCTCTAAGAACCTACTAGCATGAAAGTGACAATCAAGTCAACACAGGCTTAGAAGCCTTTTTTTTTTTTTTTTTAGATGCAATTTCCTTTCATGTTGCTGAGGTACTATTCACAGCAAAGCAGACAAGGATGAAAAAATCTTTGAAGTGCTCTAGAATGTATCAAAATGTTTGAATGCTTTTCAAACTGAAGCTTGGATTTCTCAATACATTTCCTCCCAATTAGACACAACAATGCATTTCTTGAGGCATGACTAAAACTAATAAAATCTTGCCTAGAACCTCCTTACAGTTGGAACAATGCTTTTTCCTCACTCTCTTTGTATCTGTGCCTCATATTTCTATCTCCTTTTGTTTTCCTAAGTACCCATTCCTATATTAGGTATCATGAGTGAAATTCTGGCTCCAGTGAAGTCAATGGGAATTTTATCATTGACTTCAATGGGCCCAGTATGCCAACAGAGATGCCTTTTTTCTTCCTGGTCCTATTTCTGTTCCCCAGCCATCTGTGCTTCACCTTAAGTTATTAACTCAGCATTTCTGGGCCACTGCAACTCTTCACCTCACTGCTCGACATCCTTTTCTGCACTCACCTGGATCCTGATATCTATCCATGATGGCAAGGGACACTTACTGTTCTGCTCTATGAACCACCATAAAGTGGTGCTGTGTGGACCTCCTGTTGTGCTAGCATTTCAAAGTGATATGGTTAGTCATCCTTATTACTTTGGTGCTGCTAGTAATGCTTAACAAAATTATATTCACAAAACCTGTTATAAAGGTTCTGCTCAATGATATGTTTTGACCTTATGGAGTCTGAATGTGTTTTAAAAAAAACAAAACTTTAAAATGTTCTACAAACCTTGAAGGATATGAGATTTCCGGGTTTGCAAAACTATCAGGTTATATCTCAGTAACTTACTCATTACCCTGGAATTCTCAGTAGAAAAAACTTTCAGTAGGTTTAGAAATAAAACCATTGTAAACTCTTTACATGCAGCATCAGCATCTAATGGCATTTTTTTCCCCAATGGATGTAGATTTTCTGCCAGTGTGAGCCACTTAAGATACATGGGATACAGGTAGCCCCTGACCTTGAACATTTTTGAAGGCACCAATTCTCTCCATGAAGCATTTCCTGAAATGTTAATAGGACTGTTTGAATTATGGGGGTCTGTGCTGACTCCTGTGAAAGACAGTGTTCTTCAAACTTTTATGTATACTACTATATTTACATTCAGAAGTCCACCATTCATTTTTTGGAGATTCTGAGTTTTGTAAAGAATACAGATAGAAATTTACTTGTTGAACTGATCACCATATTCTCAGATACAGCAGCATATCTGACACTGAGGGCACTGCACATAGTTTCATGCTTCAATTACCAAAATAATCCTTCCTGTTAGGCTTATATGATTTCAATAACAAATGACAGCCCTGACAAATATCAATACAGAGACACCAGTGCTATACATTTTTTTCTGAGCCTTTAGAATAGAACTTGCTGTTGTCAGAGATAATTTTTGAGAGTCTAAAATAATGTCCTTTCTTTGATGCTTGCCATGAAACAAAAAAGCAATTACTTTTTTCATGGATTTCATTAATTCAAGTGGCGTTGACTTCCATATTCAGTTTAGGGACTTTTCTTTTCATCAAATGTATTCATGTAGCTAGCAGCCCAAACAATAACACCTTCAACTTCACTGTCTATTATGCTCGCTCTTGCGCTCTCTCTCACACACACACACTTCATTCTATAAATATCTGAATAAATGTTTGAATCTCTGAGTTTATTAATGAGCAAGAGTGTTCTGTGTGTCAGCCTGTTTATTTAAAGAGTTGACACTGTCTCAGATGGAGAAGGAAAATTTTGTATGTATTGTAATGTGCCTGGAATAAATTATCCATTTTCAAGAGATACCATTCCCTTTCAGCTCTCAGAATGCATTTTGAATATCATACATTTGCAACTTTAATCATAATTTTCTGCAGTAATTCTCATTTTAAAGATTCTATGTAAATCCCTTTGGCTCAAGTAAATACAGTTCATTATTCCTCTTATCAACAATGACTGAATTCATCCACTAAGTTGCTTCTTCACTTTCCTTTGTAACTTTAATCAGATCAGGTCTAGCTATTAATTTTTCATGAAGAACAAAATTGTACTTTTTTTTTTTTTTTTTTTTTTTTTTTACATGGATAGGTAACTGGGGTAATTTACTTAGAATCATAGAATAATAGGGATGGAAGGGACCTCATGAGGTCATCTAGTCCAACCCCCTGCTAAAAAGCAGGACCACTCCCACTAAATCACCTCAGCCAGGGTTTTGTCTAACCGGGCTTTAAAAATCTCCAAAGATGGAGATTCTACCACCTCCCTAGGAAACCCATTCCAATGTTTCACCACCCTCCTAGTGAGAGTTTTTCTTAATATCCAACCTTGACCTCCCCAGCTGTAATTTGAAACCATTGCTCCTTGTTCTGTCCTCTGTTACCATCGAGAACAGCCTACCTCCCTCCTCTTTGGAGCACCCCTTCAAGTAGTTGAAGGTTGCTATCAAATCTCCCCTCAGTCTTCTCTTCTCTAGACTAAATAAGCCCAGTTTCTTCAGTCTCGCCTTATAAGTCATGTGCCCCAGCCCCCTAATCATTTTTGTTGCCCTCCGCTGGACTTTTTCTAATTTGTCCACATCCTTTCTGTAGTGGGGAGCCCAAAACTGGACACAGTATTCCATATGCGGCCTGACCAGTGTCGAATAGAGGGGAATTATCACATCCCTCGATCTGCTGGCAATACTCCTACTGATGCAGCCTAATATTCCATTGGCCTTTTTGGCAACAAGGGCACACTGTTGGCTCATATTCATCTTCCCGTCCACCATAACCCCCAGGTCCTTTTCTACAGCGCTGCTACTTAGCTGATTGGTCCCCAGCCTGTAGCAGTGCATGGGATTTTTCCATCCTAAGTGCAGGACTTTGCACTTGTCTTTGTTGAACCTCATGAGATTTCTTTCGGCCCAGTGTTCCAATTTGTCCAAGTCTCCCTGGATCCCGTCTGTGCCCTCCAGAGTATCTACCATTCCCCCCCAGCTTGGTGTCATCTGCAAACTTACTAAGCACGCAGTCTATCCCATCATTAAGATCATTAATGAAGATGTTGAACAGAACTGGCCCCAAGACCGACCCCTGGGGCACTCCACTCATTACCGTTACTTATCTACATAAAGTTGTGTTCACCTAGCAAGACACCCCTGATCCTTTCAAGCCTCACATGGTAGATATGAATTAACTTAAAGGATATGCATTCATTTTTTTAAAAAAGCCATGGTTGCTTTCCCCTTCCCCACAAACACATTTTTTTAGTATTTGAGATGGAGCTGGCATTAAGTACTGTATGATTTAGGAAGAACACCGCCTATTTTTCACAGTACACATTTATGTGTAGTTGGAGGGCTACTAGATCTCTTTCTAAAAGATGTGCTCTAGTTCAACCATAAGTTATTGGTCATTACAGAGTTTACTTACAACGTAGGAAAGAATAATTCCCTGCTTCTGCAGGAATAACTAAGCAAAATCCCATGATATGGGTTATGCAGACCGGATGATAATAGTCATCCCTTCTGACCTTATAAAGAGATTTATTTTAAATTGGGGGTATTCTATACAGAGAGAATAAAAATTGTGATGGGAGCAGCTAGCTTAAGGAAGAACGACCGTAGCCTATCCTTATTGTGCAAAGCTACACAGTATTATTGTTTCAATTTTTGATAAGAGATAGCCAGCAGATGGTCGATTAATGAACCAAATCTCAGATGCTGAACATTGCATTGGGGTTTCCCAAGGTAAAAACAACCTTTGGGCAAGTAAGAGAGAGCAAAGTATATCTAGGGAAGTGGGGTGGAGGGTTAGCTTTTGTATCATCAGATCAGGAGAGACTGGATAGAAAGAGAAAGGGAAGGTGAGGATGAGGAGTCAGTCTATGCTTTAAGTTGGATGTGTAAATTCCAGGTTGAGGAGACTACCTCAGACTGAGCTACTCTGCTGAAAATATGGGGTAGCAGAAATAGCACAGGTAACAGGAGAGGCTAGTCATGTCTGAAACACTAAGCACAAACTCAGGGCAGGTCGCCCCATCCGTTGCATGCATTGCCATGAGTCCACTCTGTTTTCGCATGCTAGCTCAATCACACCTACCATGGATATATCTCCTCAAACTGGAATTACATCTCCAGGTTAAAGCATGGACATATCTTTGATTGAAGCCTACTCCATTAAGTCTGATGCCAACCATATAAGGTCTGCCTGAAACTGGAGATGGACCCAAACTGTAAAGTTCTGTTCTGGATATAAATTAACTCTGGCATTAAAGGAGGTTGTTTGATATGCCAGTTCATTCTTATTTATGTGTGAAATTAGATCTAGTTGGGCAGGCCCCTATGCCTATGCAAGGTCTCATTTAAAAATCACTGTAGAACAGGTATTTCTTCATGATATAACAGATGCAGGATCAGGGCCTAAGTGGTCCAAGTATGTGAGATTTACAATTTCTTTTCCTATCACAAACGGCACCTCAAAAAGCAGTTTTTAACATTCCCTATTTTTATACTTAAAAGCAGTGTTCTTCACATTCTACTTTTTCTATATAGCTTTGTCATATAATATATTGTCAGTTTTTTCCAAAACCGAAGACTGAAACATACCAACTTGGAATCCATGACCTTGACATTTCCCCATGAATTATAACTCTCACTATCTATTTTGTACTTACCTTTTTATTAGGTTTTTGGTAAAGTGAACATAAAATATTGTCCCATTTCTTATAAACTTGTTTGGATTTTGAGCAACAAAATGAGCAACAGAAAGCAGCTTTACTGGTTAAAAATTATATTTACAAAATAATTTGACTGTTGCTATTTATTGCACCAATATGGATAACACAAACTCTGTAGACTTCATAGGTTCTCCCATCAATTACACTCTGGGCTGACTTTGGAAAAAAAAACATCATAGCTGTTTTGTTTGTATTGTGATAGACAAGGGTGGATTTAAGAGGCAGCATCATTAGTAAATTCCAACTTGCTCTCCCATGCAGGTAACAAACAAAAGATCCAAAAATAGGTAGGTAGAATGAGAGTTGAGGGGAGGAAGGCAAAGGAGGGACTGAAACCCAGAATGGGACACAAAGAGCTGCCCTGACAAGCTCTCAAAGGAGGAATTCAATGGATGGTGGTGAGATAGATGACTTATGTGATGGCGGCACATTATATATGAATGGGACACAGTGGTGCACTGGTAGATGTTTGCATCCTAGTAAAGCAAGGGAAGTTAGGGTTAAATTTTATGGACTACTCAAAACAATGCCTGGATTACTGGGTTTACTAGTGACATCCTACACTCAGTCACTTGAGCTGGAAAAGCTCCCAAAAGTAGATGAAGAAAGAATTCTTTGGACTTCTGGTACTAGTCCAGACTGAGGAGAGTGTGGGTCCGCACCTTCTTGCTCACAGTGGCTATCTCCTCCTATCCACATAGCTCTTGCATACCTGCCTCTTCTAGTCCCTTCCTCCCAACAATTTTGGGCCTCCCAGTGTTCTCTTGCTCACAGCGCACTTATTTTCAAATCTCCCCCCTCCCCCCGGCCCATGAAATGCTAGTGCACAAATGTAATACTTCATTTTTAGCTTTTCCACAGTGTTTCCAAATTTACCATCTCTGGTTTGATTATGGAAAGAAAAAAAAAATATGCCTTGGCTTTGAGTTACAGAAGACAATCTGGAGCATTCTTGCTTCAGCAGCTGGTCAAGGCATCCATTCATAAATTATGTAAGCACAAACTTACCTTCAAACATGCGAGTAATCCTACAGAAGTCAATTGAACTACTCATGCTTATCGTGAAGCATGTACGTTAGTGTTTTGCTGACTCAGGTCTATATGATTTTATTAGGGCCTGATCATGCAGCCTTTATTATGAAAAGAGTCCCCTGTATTATACAACAAAGAAAAGCATTTTTAGATTATGTGTACAGTTTTAGTTTGAAACAGCTGCTAGAGAAAGGATGGATCCCTCATTAACTAATCAATTTAAACTATTTTCCTAAGGTGGCCAGGAAACTCAAATTAAATTCCAATTTTTATACCTTTATGTGACGGTGTATTAGCAATCCCTCTGTCAGGAATTTCTTGAGCAAAACATTACTCCACATTTGTGCAAGAACATCTGAACAGATGATACCAAGTTCTACAATGCCATATTATGCAATATATGCCCAATCCCATAGGGTGTTAAAATGAGTCAATGAAGATTGAAACTCCTTAACAGCAACTATTTAGCTCCTTTCTAAGATCTGGAAATTGTACAGTAAAACAGGAGGATAAATGAATAGAATAAAATTAGCAGATACAGCTGAATTATAAAGTCTATTTTGACACTTAGAGACTAGAAATGGTCCATGGAAAAATGTCAATGAAATGCTTTTCTCTGTACCACCACCAGAAGTGTAGTCTGACATCTGTGACAATACAGAGGGGCAGCTGTGTTAGTGTAGTTCAGGAAAACAAACAAGGACTCCTTATTTGTTTTGCTGTGACAATACAGTTATCAGTCCCTCAAATGCAGATTGTATTTTAATTAACGGTGTTGCTTGAAGCAGCTGATTTTTATGGAATGTATTCCTTACTGGCAAATGTTTTCACTGTAAGTGAAAAGTGTTGCATTATTAACTGAAAGCTTAAGCAAATAAATTGTGACACTCGTGATGTCCTTGAATCTATTTGAAGGCACTCACAGATGTATAGAACATACTTCAAAAGGCCATAGTTAGAGATGCATTTAGGAACTTAACAATTCTAACTGCCCTAATACAGAGCTTTGCTTTCATTAGCAAGGTTGTGATGTTTACAGCATTCTGCCTTTGTTTAATTATATGTCTCCCATCATATTTACTCAACTAGAGATCAGTACACACGATAAACAGTGGAATCTAATTATTTATGATTATGTTTAGTTTAGGTAAAACCATTCTCTGGAATGTATTTTGCAGCCTCCTGTCTTACAAATGGAACATAACTAATATTACAAGCTAAATAAACAATTTATTTATGATCCTTTTTATTAAATCATTTTTAAATGATAATCAAGTCACTATATAAAAGCAAAGTTTAAAAAGCAAAATAATTTTTAAATAATAATACATAAAACAGACAAATAAAGCTAGATTATAAAAAAAGTACCTCCGTACCCTGTGCAACAGGGTGCAGACATACATGGGCACATCATCTGCATGCAGTCGGGGTTCAGTTTATATAAACAAAAGCAGAACGTAGCTGGCCCTCATGTGAATGAAAGAGAGTAATGGAGCAGTTGTGAAGTACCCCTGTACAAGGCCTACATCTGGGTAGCACAGAAACTTGTCCATCCCTACAGTCCAGTGGCAATCATGCCCTCAAAGTAGCAAGAAGAGGAATTGTGGCCATAGCCTTGTTTCCCCTTCTGCCTTGGCCCATCGAGTATGAGTGGCATCTGAAAGAGCAGGACAGGTAGGCACAGAAATAAGTAACGTTATTGTGTGTCCAACTTTTTTTAAAATCTTGCCAAAAAATGCGGAGTAAAGTTTGAGGGAGGGGAGCGGAAAACAACATTGCAAATACATCTGTGAAATGTCAGTGGAAAATCAATCTGAAAAGAATTTATGTCCTAACTTATCCCTCTTTATTGCAGCTCAGCTCATCTGACGCTCACATGGCACTGTGCCAGAATATTATTGGACACTATACCGGAGGGATTATTTTATTTATTTATTTATTTATTACTTACTGCTGACCTAACAAACAGCAGTAATGGACAACTGTATTTTGTGTGTGTGTTTGTGGGTGTTGCAGTGAAGGCACTATTTTCAACAATATCCTCATCCCTCCCATTAGACATTCACTATACAAGCAGTGTTAAAAGTTATCCATTTTAAATGCTCTTGATTTACACTTAAAAGAAAAAACCCTAAGAGAAGTGCCCCGTAGCCTTAAAAATTACTCCCCACTACAAATACAAATTTGTTTCATCACCTCACACTTTCTATGAGCTCTTAAATACTTGACTGTAGAATGATTTAAAGTGATTTGGGTTGCAGGCATAATTTCACACATGAAGATGTAAAAAAGGTTCCAAAGTGTAAAAGAACGCTATAAAAATACATTTGACTGAAAGATTAATCAGAAATTGTATGAGGTACCTCTTAAATCTTTCTTTGCTTGGTTCGAGTGACTGTTAATGGGATGGAGCCTTTCACTGGTTGTTTATTGTCGCCAGTCTGCTCCAGGGTGGGAGCAACCTGTGAGAGCAGTTCAAAGGCTTATGTAAATTGATTTCCACCAGACTGCCAGCCTGCAGGGCCAGATTAATTCAGGGCTTTAGGGGCTGCAGCCCAGAGCCCTGGGCTAAGGGGGGCCCTCACAAAAATCTAGCCCTGGCCTGCTGGCCCTTGCTCCCAAGAAGGCATCATTTGGAGGGAAGGTAGAAGAGACTTTCCCATCTCCTGGAAATGGCAGAAATGCTAAATGACTTTCTGTTCGTTTTCTCAAAAAATTTAGTAGCGATTGGCCGCCTAACATAGTCAATGCCAGTGAAAATGAGGTAGGATTTGAGGCTACGTTAGGGACAGAATAAGTTAAAAATTACTTAGACAAGTTAGATGTCTTCAATTTGCCAGGGTCTGATGAAAGACAGACTATTCCTAGACTAGTCAAGGAGCTGACTGAAGCCATTAGCAATTAAAAGTCATAGACGAAGGGAGAGATTCCAGAGGAGTGGAAGAGGGCAAATATAGTGCAAAGGGGAATAAAAGGAAAATAAGGATAACCCCAGGAATTACAGAAATATAATGGAGCAAATAACTAAGTAATCAATTCGCAAACACCTAGAAGATAATAAGGTGATAAATAACTACCAACATGGATTTGTCAAGAATAAATCATGTCAAATCAACCCAATAGCTTCTTTTGACTGGGTAACAAGCCTTTTGATGGGGGGGGGGGGAAGCGATAGATGTGGTATATCTTGACCTTAGTAAGATGTCATGGAGTGAGTGCACCCTCCCACCCCCTGGTGGGGAGAATCTGGGAAGGATTAGGGTGTAACGGGCGTCTCCATGGCTCTAAATGGCTCCCAGGCTTTCTCTGGGTTATTACAACTGACACACTGTAAGTTAGAGTCTGTCGGTAGTCTTCGTTTCAGGGTAGCGCCGCCTCACAGCTGGAGTCCATAAGCAGTCCAGGGTCAGGGCAACACGGCCTAATGGCTACAGTCTATGAGCAGCCCTGGGGTTCAGGATAACACGGCCCAAATCCATAACAGCCCTAGGATCAGGATAACACAGCCTAGGGGCCACAGAGTCCATGAGAGAGTCACTCTTCAGTCCTGGGTCAGGGCAGCACAGCCTAGTGGTCACAGAGTCACTATTCAGCGCTGAGGTCAGGGCAGCATGGTGTACCAGCCACGGAGCGGGCGTTTACCACAGGGTGAGGCACTCGGGTCAGGGGGGCTCAGTCTCTCCCATTCCACTGAGCCCCAGCCCAGTGCCCTATCAATGTCACCAAGTCAGCAGGGATCCGGACCGAAACATGCTGACCTAGATCATGCTCCATCCCCGGTCTCTCCCCTCAAGCCCCCTGGGCTATTACCTACCCAGCTGCTGTGATGCTCCCTTGGTGCTCCAGTCTGTCTGCTCCCTCCTTCGGGCTCAGTTATGATCTGGCACTCCAGAGGCTCCTGGGACCAACGAGCTGGGGTGAATGCCTGGGCCTCTGTCCTTCGCCTGTCGCCAGAAAACACCTGCTTCTCGCTGGGGTCACTGGATTTGTTCCCTCTCCATGGCAGGGGCTGATGTAGCTCTGGGGGAGGAGCCTCGGGCGCACATCCTTCCTCCACGCTGGCCAGCCCTGACTGAGCTCAGCTGCTCCCTTTTATACTGGGGCAGCAGTCTGAGCATACCAAGCAGGGTTTAAGGGGCGGGACTTCTGCCGCCCATAATGTATATTGGACTTCTCTAGTGAGGGGTGAGCCCACCCTGTCAAATAAGGCTTCTGGTATTGTCTTGCTTGCCCTTCTCATAAACAAATTAGGGAAATACAAACTAGATGGAGCTACTATGAGGTGGTTGGAAAATCAGCCCCAGAGAGTTTTTATCAGTGGTTCACTATCAAGTTGGAAGGGCGTACAAAGAGGGGTCCTGCAGTGGGTCTAGTTCTGATCAGTGTCTTCATCGATTATTTAGATCAGGGGTCGGCAACCCCTGGCATGCGGGCCGAGCCTGAGTGGCACACGGCGCCGCTCAGGTTCCCCCACTGGCCCCGCCCTCCAGCATGGCCTGGCCCCCGCTCGCCTCACTTCCTGCTGGGGAGCGCAGCCAACAGCTGTGGGGCCGCTGATGGCCCTGGGCTGGGCAGGGCTGCTGGAGGGGAGGAGGGCGGGGTGGGTAGGCCAGTCCGCCCGCCCAGAACTGCACCGCTGCAGACAGGAGGGAGCCGGCCCCAGCCATGGCTGGCAAGGAGTTGGGTTGGCTCGGCCTGGTTGGAGCTGCTGCTGCCGGCGGGCGCCAGCCCCGGCCTCAGCCGGCAGGGCAACCGAGGCCTGGCCCCGCCCCAGCACGTGCTGAGGGTGTGGTGGGCGGGGCTGGCACAATGGTTGCCGATCCCTGATTTAGATAATGGCACAGAGAGTACACATATACAGTTGGTGGATGATACCAAGCTGGGAGGAGTTGGAAGAGCTTTGGAGGGTAGGATTAAAATTCAAAATGATCTGGACAAACTGGAGGAATAGTCTGAAGCAAATAGGATGAAATTCAATAAAGAAATGCAACGTACTCCACTGAGGAAAGTGCAATCAGCTGCACGGACACACAAAATGGGAAATGACCACCTAGAAGGGAATACTGCAGAAAGGGATCTGGGAGTCACCGTGAACCACAAGCTAAATATGAGTCAACAGTATAATACTGCAAAAAAAAAAAAAAATTCTTGGATGTTTGTTTTAGCAGGAGTGTTGTAAGCAAGAAACGAAGTAACTCTTCTGTTCTACTCTGTACAGATTAGTCCTTACCTAGAACACTGCATCCAGTTCTGGATGCTCCATTTCAGGAAAGATGTAGACAAACTGGAGAAAGACTAGAGAAGAGCAACAAAAATGATTACGAACCTAGAAAATATGAACTATGAGGGAATATTGAAAAAAACTAGGTTTCTTTCATCTAGAGAAGAGAAGACAAAGGGGAAGAGGATCCTGGTAACAGTTTTCAAGTACAAGGATGGAGAAAAATTGTTCTCCTTAGCCTCTGAGGATATGAAAAGAAGTAATGGGGTTTCAATTGTAGCAAAGGCAGTTTAGGTTGAACATTAGGAAAACCTTGCTAACTGTTATGTTAGTTTAGCACTGGATTAAACTGCCTAGGGAACTGTAGAATCTCTGTTATTGGAGATTTTAAAGAGCAGATTAGATAAATATCTATGTGAATGGATCATTAGATATTGATTTACTATTGCATTTCATTCTTAAAATAGGTCATTCATGCAAAACCATTTTATGTTATCAGTGAGTTTTCAAGTCAGTGTGGTTGTTCCCAGATTAATTATCTGAGTCAGTTCCAGTAAGT
This sequence comes from Pelusios castaneus, assembly GCA_007922175.1. Classification (NCBI taxonomy): domain Eukaryota; kingdom Metazoa; phylum Chordata; order Testudines; family Pelomedusidae; genus Pelusios; species Pelusios castaneus. The sequence continues at coordinate 1,002,382 of ML685834.1, forward strand.
ACCTTGCTGCAAAATAAACTGCTTTATACATTGTCAGATGATGACCGGAAAACCTGCACCCATTTTCTTATGCCATTTGCAAGGTATTTTGAAGGTGGCCACCCTAAGAACAGCAGAACATTGAGGAAAATAAAGCAAAAGCAAAAGGTTGCAGAATAAATTTTACATGTACATAATTATATACATACTTAAAAAAATATGCCATGGAAAAGTAGTAACGAATCCCACTAAATCGTCCGAGAGAAGAGGAAGGTTTTTCACTCTTCAAAACATGGTAATGGAAGCAATTTCCATATGCCCTGCCAGATGAAATCATCTTGTTTGAAGATTTATAATTATATATGTTAAATGCATCAGTCCACTTTCAAGATCAGTGATAACGATCCTACATTTTAATAGAATCTTTCACCCCCAAGGAGTCCTGAAGAGCTTCACAAGCTTAAGCAGATGCACACCGGGATCACTGCAGCTACCTCTGGGATAAAGCCCAGCAGTAGTTAAATGTAGATACATGTATCACAAACTACATATTGTGGATTAAATAATGGCTGTCCCCTAATGAGTACACTGGAGGAAGGTAGAAAAGAGGACACATGGAAACCTGATTCCTGTCCCTCCAAAAGCTATTCCCAGTCCTTGAGACATGATGCATCCTGAGCATATGGCAGAGACGCTTCCTAGAGCCAACAACACTTGGTACCCATAAGAAACCACATGCTTCGTTGGGTTGGAGGTCTGGCTATTAGCTTCAGGATTGTTCTACAGATGTAACTGTCTAGTGAGATTACTCCTGAAGTGACTATGGGATGAATATGTCTTTTCGTGGCTTCTGCAGCCATAGTGCATCCTGGGTGGTTCACCTGCTTCCATGCCCCACTCCCCCTTATAAGTAGGTCTACCCAGCAGCTGGGAAGGGTACCTTCCAGCTCAGGTATAGCTACACACTCTAGTTCTGTTTGCACGAGTGGTGTGGCTGCAGAGACCAAGTACATACCCTGGGGTCGGGCGAGACTGTGTGTGAGTGGTTAGTGTGAGCTGCCAATCTAGTGGCCACACCACTTTCTTAGTGTGCTGTCTGGAACAGAACTAGCACCTGTGTCTACCCAAGCTCCCAGCTACTGTGGAGACATGCCCTCGGAGCTGTAAGTCAGCAATATCTTGTAAAGCATGGATTCTCAACATGGGGGTCATGATACCCTGAGATACCCAGTGGATCTGATCACTCAGGCCTTATCATATTGCTAAATGGAAGAGTAATCCAATGCAAAATCTGTGGGTGCAGCACTGGATCACTACACCAGTTACTAATGTGGGTGAAATTTATACTAGTTAAAAGAAATTAATTACAGAAATTTTGCCATAAAAAGGTATTTCCCTGGATTCAAGTTAACAGTAACAACTCTTTAATGCAGTATTCCCATTCCTGCCGTAACAACAAAGCATTATACTTGTTAGCACAGATATACTAGAAAATGAAAATCTTTTAAATGCTTAAATGTGTTTAGAAATCCTAGTGGTCTTCTGATGAATGTGGGTTTTATTCACACCTGCTCAGCCTCTGAAGGAAGACACTGTAAATTAAGCTCATTTCAAAGTAGTAATATATGATGGGGTGGGTGAGGTTTTGTGGCCTGTGTTGTACAGGAGTCAGACTAGATGATCATATTGGTCCCTTCTGACCCTGGAGTCTCTGACTGTGATGTTGATCAAATTACTTTAGAAAAAGAAGGTGTTAGAGACTATAGTATTGCATACAGAGGCATTAAATTTTTAACACTTTGTAAAACGGGGGAACTGTATATCCCACAAAAAAGCAGTGCTACTTGGCTATTCACACAGGCTGGAAATGCCTAGAATCTTAATAAGATTAAGTAGCTGCATGGTTTAGACACTATCCACAAATGAGAACATACTGGGATGAAATTCATCCCTGTAATAAAGGCCCATACAAGACACTGCACAGTAGTTATGCCTGTGAGAGGGGAAGCTTGGGGGAGCTATAGGTGGAAAGGTCTCATGCTAGAACTAGATGCCTTAGGAAGTGATGATGGGGGGAAAAACGTTACAGTTCCTGTGTGTATATACAGATCTACTGGACCTTACATCCTGCTAGAGATTTGTTCTGCTCCTGTTACAGGTCAGATTCTGGACTATCTCTGGGGGTCACCCTAGTTCTGAGTTGGACTTGGTAAGGGGGATATAACAACTTTGTACATTTTGGCGGCATAAAGTCTGGTACCTCAAACTTTCTGAAGGAAAAGTGATTTTTTTCCCCCTTGGGGCTTCAGTTGTGTGGAGGTTTTGCATGGGCTTTGCATCTGCACTTGGGTGAATTTCATCCAAAATGAGAACTGTGATGAGTTAAATCACTTGGAATACTGGCAGATAAAAGGAAATGTACTGCTTTTTGCAAGCAGGAAATCAAGATGCCACTACTCTTTATTGAATGCAAATTCACTATCTTGGTATGAGTATTTTGGGATTTACCTGTGCTATGGGTAAGAATGACTCTCCCCAAACAATTTCTTTTCATTATTTTGAAAGGAAAAAAAGAGATTGTAAATAGAGGATAAGGATTAGCCAAAAGAAGTAACTTTAAAGTCTTAAAGACAAGATTGTATTTCAGTGGATGATCAACCTGTAAAGGTAAATCATCCTCAAATTGCTCCTCAGTATTTATGTAGGACTGTAATATCTAATGTCAAGGGGGGGAAAATACTGCAGTTGGCACATGAACATGCAGACCATTGTGCCTAACATTTGAGTAAGGAGGACAGAAAGCTGAACTGGATAACTATTTAAATTTTATTAAAGCAAATGTTAAAATTATCTTATACACCCATTAAAGAAAGCTCCTTTACATCAGTGTATAATGCTTAAATTATCCAAAAGTACAAAGTTTGGTTTAAAAAGTCATTAAATACTTACAGTACATAATATGCAATATCTCAAGTTCAGGTAAATATATTTAATGATACAGTTTAAATTTTAGCATCCAAATATTCAGATACATCACTCAAAAATTATATTAAGGATAGTTTATGGAAAAACAAGATAGCAATGAGTGTAGATTGTCCCTTAGAAATTGAGAATTTAGGAAGATTGTCTGTCAGTAAATACAATCCATCAGAGAAGTATTTTGGTTACTTTCCTGACTTTTCGCATCTCAATGGCACTCTAGCTCATTTTTCTTGGTATTGCCGGTGTCCAGTGATATGTTCTAAGTAGATATCCCTGGATCACCTGATTGTGTCTGACACCATGAGTTGCCTCCTCAGCTGGGGGTAGTGCTGACCGATTCCACATTCCTGCAACCCTTGCTCATTACTGGATTACATTACTCATGACAATGCATGTGTTTGAACCTTGTAACCTCTAGCTCTTAAAACATCAGCCAGAGGGATGTATTTCTCCACGTTCTGAGCTCAGGCAGCCTGGAAGGCTGGGGTCCTGTTCTGAAAAGAAACTCTGACATCCACTATGAGGATCCTCTTTTCTGTTGCTTGTTAGTAATGACAATGCCTGCTTGCAGTTGACTTGACTGACTGTTCCAGGGAGAGCTGAGTTCATGGCAGCCTTCCCCACAGATAGCAGATAGCTCTCAGGCCTTGGAATGAGGCTTGCAGCTACATAAGACGTGGGGTGGCATTTCATTAGCAAGTTTCACCTGTGGCACATAACATACCATCTGAAACAACCTCTGGTCCCACACACTCATTGCTATTGTATTGCTGGCAAAAGGGATACAGGGTCCAACTCTGCCAGACTTTTGTTGACTAAAACCTTGTTTGATTTCAATGGGACCACTCACAATGAGTTGCAAGCTCCCAGGAAGAAGGAGAGTAGAATCACATCAACGTCTCCGTGAAAGGCCAGATCTAAAGCTCTGAATCTGATCTTGCTTCCTCTGAAGTAAATCAAAATGTTGCCATGTATTTCAATGAGAGCAGAATTTTGCCCTGTTATTGGATCTCCTCAACAGGTATTCTGCTAAGTGGAAAGCATTACTTTTTCTGACCCCTCTATTTATAGCTTACTTACCACGGTGTTATACAAATAGGATCTTCATGTTAACATATTATCTATCCATCAGCACAAGGACCCAGTGACTATTGTCTGAGGAATTGCTCTTCTCTTCAGCCTGACCCTCAACTGTAAGTTACATGTATAACTTTCCTCCTTCACTCTCAAGCATAGTCGTTGGGCTTTTTCATAAGCAATCATTGATAGCAGAAAAGAAAACTATTTAACTTGTTGATTATGAGAACAAGGCACTTTTAGAGGCTTTTAAATCATAAATAACAACAACCAGAAAGCAATAATAAAATAAAGATTTGAAAATTACTATTTTGAGTTATAATATAAAGAAGACGAGTGAATATGAGTGAATAAAGATAGAAGATGAGTGAAAGAGGGAGACTTTCCACTGGCTTTAATGGTTTGGGAGTCAGGTCCACCATTATTCACTTAAGGTTAAATTCATGGAGAGGGTCTTTCTGCTGGGATGAATTTCACTGTTTTTTAATGCTGAAATTGATCATGAAGAAAAAGATGTTAATAAACTTGACTGACGTATTTCAAACTGAAGTAGGTTTCAGTATATTTGTTTTGCACTTTTATTTTTTCTGTGATTAAAGATGAACTCAAATCATAAAGCTTGGATTCTGATTTCAGACACTCCAAAGGTCAGGAGCATCTGGATGCAAAGTCTGAATGGAGAATGGGTGCTTTGGCCCATTTGCAGACATTTTGTTCCGGGTTTGGATTAAAGGCACCCCAAAGATCAGAGTGTTTTAGGTCCAGTCTATTTATTCAGATTCATCCCTAATCCTTATACACTTTTAAGGAACTGCTGAAACAGAATCACATCATATAGCTTCTTGTTTTAAATTCATCACTAAAAATGGCACACAGCCACTTTCTCCCTGTGACGCTGCAGTACAAAACTGATCAGTGATAGCTTATTAATGCTGGTGAATTTAAATCACACACCACTTAGTTTTTAAAATGAAAAATTACTGAAAGACAATGAAGTGTTACGTAAAAATCAGTTTAGTTTTAATAGCAATAAATAGCAATAGTACAAAGAATGAAATATGCCTATAAAAAGACAGGGAGTTATAGTGCTTTTCAGTCTTTCACCACGTACAAACCAACAAAGCAAAACTGTAAAATCAAACACTAGCTGTGATATGATACTCTAAAAAGAGTAAGGCGCTGTTGAGACCTAGATAGCAACTTTCAAAATGGCACCAGGGCAGTTTCAAGAGTGAATGTGTAAGGTATATGAAAGGTATTTTGTAAAGCAAGGCAAGATAGAGATGAGAAAGGCAAACCAGGAAAAATTATTTCAGGTAGAATTTTAAGAGCTATAGAGAGTGAAATGGGTTTTTGTTTTGTTCTTGAACAAGTCCGCAAATTCTGGAAAAGGTTGCCACAGAGAATGGCATTATGAAACTCTGGTACTTAAGATGAGTTAATATATAAACCAAATGCTCTAAAAACAAGCAATTTCTATTATTCTATCTAGGGATAAAGACAATAAGCAAAAATTATGAACTAATATGTTTTAAATGGATACCCGTCTACTTTTAAGTTTTATACTTAAAAAAAAAAAATGCATATCATGTGCGGCTTCTAGACTCCTGGCACAAATGTGGGAACCTTTGCTTTATTTTCCTCCCATTCTGTAAATTCACCATCTTTAAAGAATCTGACAAAATGGGATTTTCTCCCACAAAAGCTCATGTGATAAATAAATGGTTAGTCTTTATAAGTGCCACAGGATTCCTTGTTTGTTTTGCTTTAACTGAAGCCAATGATACAGACTCCATCAAGCACTAAACAGCCGTATTGCTCTTGCTGTCAGGTTGGCATTTCAGTAAGAGAAAAGGGCAAACTAACACCCAAAACTATTCCATGACACCATGTCACAGATACAAGGTTTGCCTTTAATCTAGGCAAAAAGTATCCATTTACAATTGTAGCTCTTAAAATATTTCCAATGCTGTCTTTGCAACATGTTGTAATATATAATATTGCTTGAACATCCCTGTATTTAATAAAGGGAATACCTTAGGAAATACTGAAACAACATTATTTAGTGACCTCAGGCAATCAAACATTTTTAAAGAAAGATCATTGTAAATCTTGCAATCATATGTCTAGCATAATGCAGGGAGCTGCCTTCCCCAAAGATAGGTATAAGAAGATACTTTGCAAAGCTGTGTAATAACAAAAGTCACAAAGAAAAAAGTGAGTCCCGTGGCACCATAAAGACTAACAAATTTCTTCGGGCATAAGCTTTCGTGGGCTCCAACCCACTTCATCAGGGTTCAAGCCCACAAAACCTTATGTCCAAAGAAATGTGTTAGTCTTCAAGGTGTCACAGGACTCTTGTTTTTGCTGTATATAGACTAACATGGCTGCCCCTCTGGAAATAAGTCACAAAGAAAACTCATATGAAGTTGATACATACAATTGGAATTTTTTCAAAAAGAATTCAAAACAGCTAAAAAGAAAAGTTATATTGACTTTGACGACACAGCCGTTCTACAACAGCATTCAACCTCTGTGATATCTGTCTTTATTAATTAAATATAGCCAAAGGCAAGAGGGAATATTTGGCACCAATGTTATTTCAAATGTTCCACATGAATCTCAGAGGGCAAGATGATCTATCTCTAGGATCTGGTTCTTGAGGTCTAAAGTATGCCTAAGTTTCATTAACATTAATGGGCTTTGAGGTCACATCTCAAAGGTGAATATCCATAACATGAGGGGAGGAATCCTTGAAAAGATCTATAACTGCATCTATAGAACATTGTTCTGGAAATGTCATATGTGCGTATGAGAGAGAGAGAGATTCTTGTATAGTTCTGCACTATCTACTTCCAGTAGTTCACTCTGACATGGAGAGCTAGTGGCTAAGAGTCTGGAACACCTCTAATGCGAAAAGTGACTGTGATGGTGTTTGTCACATACACATAATATGAAAAGCAATTTCAAGCATCTTTTGAAAGCACAGAACTACTGAACTGAGATGCGAGTAGGAAAAGCTTTCACCTCAAAGGCAACTGTGAGAGATGATCATCCGTTTATGGTGGTCACCAGATACAAACAATTCTGCAAGCATTACGGGTATTACTCCACTGAAAGTCAATGAATATATGCTGATTCACACCTGCTGCTGATTCGGCCCACAGAGTACGAGTCAGAATATTTCTTTAAAAGGAAGAATGATTGAAGTTCAAGTCTCTGAGCTAAAATCCCCAAATAAAAATAAATTAAAAGCATAGTAGTTTAAAAAACACTTTCAGAGGTCATCTACTTCTTGATATTCCTGCAAGGAATGTGATAAAAAAAAATAGTACAACTCACCTCTGCTAAGCTACCCCACTGCTTTCCCTTCTGTGGGAAGCTACCCCTTCTGCTTTCCCTTCCATGGAGGAGTCAAAATGAAAATTTACTCTTCCAAAATAAATCCAACATTATTGGGTGGCTGCAGCACTTGCCAGGAAGTTTTCCTTTTTACTGCTTTGCCAGCAAATTACCTAATCTTTTAGACAGGAAAGCCAGGACAGGAGAACATGCAGGGCATTCCTTTATTGCTGTGGCCTCTTGCTGGGAATTGACGTTACATATTATCAGTGTTAGAAAGGATACCAGCACCTGGTGTGGTAGCATTTTTATGAAAAGTCTCCATGTTTTCCTTAAATGTCAAATTGTTTTCCATTCTCAGTGTTGAGACTTGGCCTGTGTGTTCACCTTTAAGAATGTCAGTTGATCTACCTTCTTAGTATTCAGAGTTCTTCATTAGTTAGCAACATTCTCTGGTGTCCTGACACTGCCTATAAAATAAGCAGTGTAAACAGAACTGCTTAAATAACTATTAACCAGGAAGCACCCAACAAGTGGTGACTCCTCCAGAAACCCATCTATGCTGCCAGGCACTCTAAGATCATCAGTCAGTCCTTCACTTTCATGACTATCAAATTTAAACTACAAAATAAAAATATATAAATTTTGTTTTTAATAACCTGTAATAGGCTTTATCCTCAGACCCATAACACCTTCCACATTTTCTATGGAAGTTTGCTACATCCTGTCCCTTCAACATGACCTTTCTTGTCCGCCCGCCTTAGCATTATCTAGTAACACGTTTGGCTCCAATAAACAAATGTGTTCTCCGTTTTCCCTCCAACCCTGCTCTTCCTCTGAATTGATGCAACTCAATTTCCATTTTCCTTTAGCCAAAGAATCCAGCCTCATCACACAGAAACTGCTGTGAAACTTAATATTGAAAGTTTTGGGAGTTGAAATAGTTTTTATCTATTTATCTCTTATGAGATACAATTTTGAAACTAATGGGAATTTTCTGTATCCTGAATGTGTCACACTATGAACTTGGTTAAGACATTTAACCTCTCTCTGTCTCAGTTTCCTCATGCAAATTAGGGATAATACTTCTCCACGTTAGTGAATTTAACCTCCCCACACATAGTGGAAGTGTGCTCTGGCCATCCACTACTGGGATGGACAACCCCCCTCCCCCCCCTGCAAACATCTTCAGCTCCAGAGGCAACTCTGGGAATTACTGTCTTGCAGAGTTCAATGCTGCCGCTCTGCACCCTGCAAGTTCATTTATACTTGTCCCTCAATTTATCAGAGGAATTAGTATGCACCAGCTCTGTCATTCCAAGAGAGGTCTCTGCACACACTCAATCCACATGCACTGCTTTAGAAAAAACCAACAAATTATGGACTACAGCAAGATTTTAAGTGATTATAAATCAGAATAATATAAATCCAAAGATTATTAAGTCAAGGCATTAGTCACAATCAAATAAAAGATAACTCTCATTCTAAAATAAGATTACTGTTTCAGTTTACTGCATAGGCTGGTTATGATACGTTTTGCAACCAGACTGTCCCCTTCCCCCTCCAACCTGCCCCCCCCCCCCAGGTGACAGTCTTGGATGTTGCTTGGGAGCTTAATTCCAGGAGAGAGCCCTTAGACAAGAATGCCTCTTTCTTTTAACAAGTTTCCTTGACACCACCTGGGGTCTGGTGATTGTCCATGTCTAGCAATGGGCATGATTGCTTCTACTTCTGCCTCCATTCAAGCCTTTCAGATGTGAGACATGTTTGGTGACATGACATGGCAAATTTGCATATTGTTACATATGTAAGATATTGCAGGAAGCATGCTACCATAACAGTAATGTTCATTCTAAAAACATCTTACCTGACATACTTTGTATCAGGCAACACACAGTTACCCTGTAAGGGTTAACATGAAAGACAGATCACACCACAAGGGTGTACGTGGGATACAGCATGTCACAAAAGTCCACATCTCTTATTGGATCAGATATTCTCTTTAAAAACCCCTCCCCACCTATGTTTATATGTATTCCTAAGCAGTGGTGTATTTGCAATATTTCCTGAAGACTCATCTTTACAACAGACCCACAATTTATTTAATACAGCAGATTCTATAATTAGACCAGTCAAAGCCAGCCAGACACTTCAACCTCTCCTATAATAGACTATGGAAACTTGCAGAATGATTAATTTCCTCAGCAAAAGGAAACAGACTCATGCTTCAGTCCAGGTGGTATCACCTGCTCTAATCTCTAGAGACAGAATGCCAGGATTTGGGGTCTCTATGGGATTAGCCTTCATGATAGCATACAGGAGGCATTTAAAGGTGGGCCAGGGGCAGGGGATCCATCAGTGTGGATTCTCCAGCCTTTCACTGTGGTAGTCTCTGCAAAACAACCCAATATAAATAGCTTGTTTAATGCACTAATTTTATATTCACTAAGACTGAAAGCTCTTTGGGATGGGACCACCTTTTTGTTGTGTGCCTTACACAATGGATCCCTGATCCATTTCTGGGATTTCCAGAGAAATACAACTAATGTTTCAACTGTAAATGTAAAAAATGTTCTGACCTCACAATTTAAAGGCAATAGCTTTAAAGATTCCCCTTGAAAGTGTTGAGAAATCCTCCTCAGCTCTTTTTAAAATACAAGTAATCCCTTCTCAAGAAACTTTTATCTCTCTGAGCTTTACATTGTCCATTGTGGTGAATGGTAAAACATGATCAGTTTTTATCGTGATTCAAACTGCAACAACTGGTAGGCCAAATAGATAATCAGTTATATGCTCCAGCTTTAGTTCTAATTTGGTCTACTGCCAAATTGTGCTAATACAAAGCATTCAAAAATAGGGCGACCATCAGGGATACTCTTAGCAGTTCTGGGGCCTGGACAAAAGTCAAGGATGGACACCCCATGCCACATGGGGGCCCCATTCTTGCCCCCCCACCTTGCTGGTGCCCACTGGCAAACCCATGCCAGCCTCACAGGGTCCATGGCAGAGCCAGGGAACCCTCCCAACCTCCCCAGAAGACCCCCATCAGCATCACAGGGCCCCCTCGGTGGTCTCAATGGCCCTCCCGTGGGCCCCTCCAGTCCACCCCCATCTCCCCCCACTGGCCTCACAGATTCCCCCCCACCCCCCGCTGGACCCGCAGCTGGGCTCTCCGGCCCCATCGCAGGCTCTGCCAGCCCCCCCCAGCCTCCCCACTGGGCTCACTGGCCCCGCCTTGGACACCTGCCAGCGCTACCCCACTGGAGCAGCATAGCCCCTCCCCGCCACGGGCCCATGGGCAGCTGCCCACACTGCCTACCCATTAAGACCGCCTAGGGTGACAATTTTTATCTAGTGAGATTGGACTGGAATTCTATTCTCGAATATATGGAATTTACAAATCTAGGGTGGGATTTTTCACAAGTTCTTAAGAGATTTAGGCACTCCATTCCTATTGGAAGTCAACTTCTTTCAGCACTTTTTAAAATACTAACCCCATTGATACAATGTGAAACTGGGTGACCAACGTACCCCAATTCTTTGGCATCCTATATATTACCCACTATCTTAATCAGGGCATCTCAACTCTCCAGACAAGAATTCATGTTAGATTACTGAGCTTCATAAAAAGTGATTCAGCTGCGACGGCCAGACAGAGAAAAAGAGAAAGAGTGACTTTTTAATTTTATTTATAATTGATTGCGCCTTTTATACTCTGTACAATTGATCCCAACCCCTAACACACAAGATTTTCCTAAGTTGCCATGGAACCCATACCATACTTGCTATATTTCTCCATTACCTACTGAGGTGCTGGGCACAGTTTATTCTGGATGTGAAAGAAATAGTTGAGCATCACCTGTGCATTCTTGATTTCTGTACCCGGTACATTGGTTAATGTTCTGTCTCAACAGTCAAAGGACGTAAGTAATATATCAAAAAGGAAAGCGGAGAGGGTTCAGCCCTGTCACATCTCTCTTCTAGTGCTAAAATTCTAAAAGTTAAAAAAAAAGTTTTGAAAATCTAATTCTTAATAAGATTTCAAAGAACGCAGGCTCACACCCTGATCAAAATTCTTGGCTGCATGCTCCATGATTAACTTGGAGCGTTTCAGCTGAGGACTTTTCAAAATCTGGCTCTGTAGCAGTGTTTCCCAAATGGTGGGTCCCAGCAAGATTGCCACAATCAAGATTTTGATTAACATTCACCTTGCAGCAGTGGCTCTTGTCTTGTGGTGAGGGACTGGTATCCGCAGTCCCAATGTTGTGACCTGGCCCATGGGTCTGCAATGCCATTCAGGAGGACTGATCAGGCCAGTCCTGAGTGACACACTGCAAAACCACTCACTCAGATTTGGACTGGCCATTCCGCTGTGCCTGCACCAAACCCGAATGGCTCCGAGACCCGGTGAAAGCTGGAATTTGGGTGAGTCCCACAGGATAGGAGCCGCCACTGAAAGGTGGGCTCACTCATCAATCCTCAGCCATCAGATCCCACAGCACTGAGCTGAGATTTGAACTGTGGTAGTAAAGCAGAGGCTACATCTATGGAATGGTGGATTGAAGAGAGAGAAAGTGCAGTTGGTGCATTGTCTTGTGGGAATCACTGCTCTATAGGATTTATATTTGGCAAAGAATAGCCCTACATGGACTTCTGTGTACATCATCTTGCCATTCTTGGGGCAAAACTATAGACCATGTGCACAGGGGAGTGGAGCGGAGAGTTCCCCCTTCAAGTACTCCCATGAAATCGGTCAGGCCTATTGGAAAGGCACCATTATAAAAAGCACATGTACCCCAAATTACTGGCCAATGAACTATGAAGTAAGAGGAGGGTATGTATTTATCTGCTATACAATCTGGCCCTGTGGCAGTGTCCCATCTCCCTCAGTGAAATGCTGTACCACAGAAACACAATCTAGCTTTTTACAAGGCATAGGCAATGAACAAATGGCTTCATTATGCCTTTATTTGCAGACTATATTCAACCTTTCTTTTCTAAATACATTTTAAAGAAGATTAAGCTCGCCTACCCATAATTAGAGTCAGAATCTGCATCTCAACAAAATGACTAAACCGATTGGGGCTTTTCAGCCTGCTAGGGCTCAAACGCGGTAGAGAGGGATTTTAAGGACACCCACACACACATATACAGAGTAAAAAATGTAATACATAAAACAAATAAGTGCAAAATAAAGCCCTTTCCTCATTTCCAAGGAGACCATAAACAGTGGCTGGATATTGGAAACTAATGGAATTCTCTCTAGAGCTGTCTTTCTCCATGGCCCTGATGGTACTGTCTGACCTTCAACAAGAAGACAGACAGTACAAAAAAAAAAGCAGCAGCAGCACTTCTGGTTTGAACTAGTTACCTGAAAGAAACTATTTTGAAAACAGTCCCATTGGCTCTAGGGAATACACGGAAAGAATGAACAGTAAGGTTTATTAAAGTAAGATCTGAGACTTATTGCTTGAAACACTAAAAAAGTAAAATAAATAGAAACTCAGAAGAGGAAAGCATGTTGTTAGAACATTTAGCTAAGTTTCAGTTCCTTCTTGAGAAGGAAAATTATCAAGTAAATTGCACACCATTAGCATCCTTTGTTGTGGTTCCACTGTCACATAAAATGAGATAAAATGCATTTCAATTAGCTCATTTCCACCATTAATCATTGTGATATCTGATGCTGAAATAATCCTTTTACCTTTCCTACTAGGGAGGGAAAAAAAAGAACAAAATTGGATTCTAAGAAGTTACTGAATGGCTATTTGGTAACACTGGGAATCGTATATAAAATGTGTGTGCATGTAGTCAAAACCATTGAATCATTAACAAAATAACATCATTTACTAACAGAGAAATATATTTTGATTTTAAATAAAATGTGTATGCCAAAATGGGTGCTTGGTGACCTTAACTGTCATAAATACACACATCAGAAGACAAGTCTTGTTACTATTTCATTTCCATGATTCAGACAAGACAAGAATGGGCAAAATACTAGAAAATGCCACATGTAGGCAATAACACTGAATTGGCATGAGGATGAATGACTCAATGTGTCTCTTCTACCTCTTTCTTTTATGAATCTCTCAAACTATTCTAGGAGTACATAGGCTCAGTTTTTGAGAAATGTAACTTTATTGACTTAAATGAATGCCTGATTTACACCAGCATGAAGAAGAGACTCAGATCCCATAGTTCAATGTTTGTAGTGCACACTTTGTGCATAACTATGGATTAACACTCCGAAGGATTATTTGACTCTATTTTCAGATCTAAATGCAAAACGTGTGCATGCTCACGTATGTATATGAGAGAGAGCAGAGCTCATTGAGGGAAAGTCAAATTCCTTCTCTCTTTCTCCCATGAATACATATTAAATAAAGTATAAATCACACCCTCTCCTTTATGAACTTATAATATAATTGCTCCTGCATCCTTGAAAGGAAAGGGGGAAAGAGACAGAAGATTATTATTTTTCTTTTTAAAGACTAAAGAAAGTTTGGGTAGGAATGCTTGAAAGATGACAGGGGCATCTAAATCAGGCAGATAAAAGACATGTGTTGCTTAGCTCCATCAAAGCGGTACTACTGAATATAGCTTTTTACAATGAGTCACACAGCCTGACATTGAAGGAATCAGCATGGACCTATGCTGATGTGATTTGTAGTAGATGAATGTCAAAAGGTGTGAAGAGACATTTCCAGTATGCTCCGTGTTCACACCAAACCCTTTGAAGTCCACAAAGGCTCCATGACTTTTCAACGTTACTCCACACTACCTGGAGGCAGACTTTCATTTGTCTTGGTATCTATACCCCGTCAGGACTAGGATACAATAGGGTTTTATTGAGAATGTCCTGTGATAGAGCCAGGCCTGATGCCTACAGGAAGGTGATGGAAGGCAGGTATATTAACCCCAGGCTCAGCAAGACCCTGTTCCCAGGGTAGCTGGAGCTGGGCTGCTTTGAGCCAATTAAGGCACCTGACTCTAATTAAGGCATCTGGAGTCACTTGGAGCACCTGACTCCAATTAAGGATAGAAGATAAAAAGCCCCTTTTGCAGCCAGCCAGTGAGGGAGTTTGGATGTATTATTCAGAGGTAGAGACAGGAGAGGAGTTTGGTGTATGGAAGAGAACAGAGTGAAGAAGAGCGGCGGAGATCTGACCAGTAGCTATTGCTGACAGCACCTAGGAGGTAAAGGCAGTCAGGGCAAGCTTGCCCAGATGGGCCTTAGGGCCCCAGGCCCAGCGATCTGTGGGGTGGAGAGTCCAGCCCCAAGGCTAGAGGGACTAAGGATCCATAGCACTGGGGGTTTGGAGGAGGGAAGACTGTGCCTCAGCCGGCTACCACAACCTGAAGCTCAGGATCCACAGGGACTGAGAGAGCTCGGTTTGCCACAGTCCATGTTAAGGAGGCCTCCAACCTCGATTATGCTTGTCCTAAGACAAGCAGACCAATTTAGGGCATTCTCCCAGAGCATATTCACTGGAGTATTTTGCAGCACTCAGCAGCCTCCTACACTCGCACCATGATCACAATTACCCTGCTTTTATAGTAATAATTTCCTCCAGCATTTTCACCCAGCCCTTTCTTTGACCTCAGCTACTGTGTGCTCCAGGAAAATTTTCATCATCAACTGCATCGAAAGTATCTATGAAATCATTAAAATCTTTCAGCTATTTCAACACTGCCGGTGTCGAATGTCCAATAAACTGACTTACGATGAGATCTTCTGTCCAGTAGGCCAGTCTATGGTCTCAAGTCTAAACCATTTGGTTACTCCTAAAGTACTGATTTAAAATGTCTTTCTACAGCTAGAAACTCCAGCCATTAAATTTTCATAATGGAGTGTGTAGGGAGTCCTGGGGGACATTCCAAATTGGTTTTGAAGAGGATCATCTCTTCTGGCAGTGTAACGAAAATGGTACCGATATTTTTAACATCATATTTTCATCCACACACAGTATAACAACATTCAGGTCTTACATGGAGCATGCTGGGCACATTCTGTCAATATCCTTTCACACTCAGGATGAAGAGTTGTCCATCCCATAGATAAAACATTGCATTTGTTCTAATTGCAACTCTGTTCCTGTGAACCGCTGTCTTTCCTCATGAACTGTTTTATCCCTCATCTGCACTGATGCCAATACAAAGTTGGACACGTCAATAACAACACAGAAGCCACATAATACTGCCTCCAGTTTCTAGCTTCAGTGGCTCTGTTCCCAAAGAATAAAGTTTGCCATGCTACCTCTGCTAACAGGCGGCAATGAACCAACAGTGTTTAGTGGGTAATAAGAAAGATGAAAACCAAATAAAACCATAATAATTTAGGGAAAAATAAATAACGAAACAAAAGAATATGAGAAACAACAGTATGAAAAAAAGGAGGTCAGGAGGTCTGATACAAAATAAGCATGTAATGTCTAAATAGAATGGAAAAAATGCATCGCACCAGGAAGAAAATGTTTTTTAAATTAATAATGCAAATAAATAAAGCAAATTTTAAAGGACAATTTTTAAAAGAGATATATAGCTATCTATATTTTCTACACACAGCAGTATAAACACTATAAATATCCCACAAAGATAGAAACACAAACAAAATAATATATATGGAAGTGGGTTGCAGCCCATGAAAGCTTATGCCTGAAGAAATGTTAGTCTTTAAGGTGCCATAGACTTTTGTTGTTTTTGCTGTATACAGACTAACATGGCTAGCCCTCTGGAACTTATCACTATGTAAATGCTGAAAATGAATGAACTAGATCAAATAAACTGGGGATTAACCCACCAAAAAGTTGCATAATGCTTAAACAAAACAAGAACACCGTAAAATGTTCAGATATATTAAAGAAATGACATTCCCATAAGAATGCACACTTAAGGATTGACTGAGATAGGAAGCAGAAATACCAAGGGGAAAAATATACAGCATTTCTCTCTTTGCAGTTGAAACGAGAAGCTAATGAAACCTTGCAAGAAGCAGCATTGAGAGAGATTTCCTGGTCAAGTCTGCTGACACTAAAGATTTGATGATAAATCCAGGTTTCCGGGACTTCATCTGTGGCTTTTTATGATCATCTGATGGCCTCAGTGAAATCAGTCAGAGATCTTTCCAGAGGTTTCCACAACAAACCACTAGAATTGGTAACCTTAGTGGCAATCTCAGTAGACAGACCAGGTACTGAATGTTCAGATCATAACTTTTACAGAGCAGGATGCGGAAGCTCATAATGCTGTATTCCATGCTGTGCAGTGAAGGAATTCAGTCTCCTGGGCCATCAATCCAGGGTCATTTTTCACAAACATCAATTTCACTTGGGCAAAGCTAATTAGCTTTGCCAAATTTCCCAATCTGTGTCCAGGAGTTTTATATTTAATGGAAAGTGTTGCTGTCTCCAGAACCAGTCTTTGGGATAAGTTCATATATAGTCACATACAGCATCCCTTCCCCCCAGGATCACTCTGGCAGCCAACTAGCTGGAGCAGAGATAAGTGGAAGGAAAGTAAATTTTTCCTCTTCTGAACAGTGCTGCTGGCACTTCGTGGGGACAGACAGTGAGTAGTGAGAGCCTACAGCTAGAAGGAAGACAAAGAAAATGAAGAAACTGATGCTGCTGCCTGACAAGTCTCAACACATCTCTAAAAATATGCAACACCATCTCTCCCTATCCCAGCCACCTAGCAAAACAATCAGATATCAGAATGCTATTATGCACTGCATTAATGTGCAAAGGCCCTGGTGTTCTACAGTACTCATCAAAAGACATCTTTAAATACTCTAATCCAGTGGCATGGTTTAGGTAAATAACAGTAGGGTTGTGACAAACAAGGAAACATTTATGGAAAGTTATTACATTTGTATTATTTATCTGAGAGACATGAAAAGCTCCAGAGCAACCAACGAGATCTACTGACTAAATACATATTTATAAAAGCTTTAGAAACCTGTTTTATTTACTCAATGGACCAAAATGGCTTATTCAGATCTATTCTGGTCTATTGAGTACAGTAAATGTGTATTTAGGCACATAATAAAAATCCTTATGAAATTTCTTTGAAAAATAATTACATTACCATACATGCAGTACATTTTTCTTTTGCAAATACCAAAAACAACTGGACCATTTTACAGACTCATAACTTATTGTTAATATATATGCACACACACACAAGCGTTAATTACTGAGCTGGGACATCATTTGCAAACACATAGCCTGAGGCCAAAATTTACAAATGAACTAGAAACCCTGGAAAAATAAGGGCTTATAACCGAAAATCTGATGCAGTCTCAGCTCTGGAACCATAAGCACACTACTGTACCAGTAATCATGTAACAGAACAACCCCCAAACCACACATTCCAGTGAGTCTTGAGAGCTGTGGTGAAGTGATAAGATAATAGCGCTGCTGCTAAGTACAGTAGACCATGGGCTAGATTCTCAGCTGGTGTAAAATCAGTGTGGCTCCATAGACCCCAGAAGAGCTATGCAAACAGACAAATGAGGATCTAGCCTGAGGGAGGTGGAGTATTTTTATTTGCTCCAAAGGATAATATATTTTTATTTTGGACTAGGTAGAAGTAGTTTAAAATGATATACCAATATGGTGCATTGTTTCTTGACTTCTGGGCCTGGGGATATTTTCCAAAGCCTTGTATCTTTTACAAACAAAAACATAAACTTCCCTTACATGATTACTGGCCCTCTTACTATCTCCAACCATGCCATCTCTTCATCCTGCCACAATTCTTCAAGTGCTCTCCTGAAACACCTAGGTCTGGATGAACAAAATGATGCCATGTCTACATTACAAGCGCTACAGAGGCTCAGCTACGGTGCGAAAGCTATGTCACCATGTTCCTATACTGTAGACACAAAGTACACTGATGAAAGTGTGTTTTTTTTTCCCCATCACTGTCCAAATGCCACCTCCCCAAATGATGGTAGCTTGGTCGATGAAATTCATTTAATAGTGAAGAGGGAGATCCTATTCCTATCGTTCTCTCATGACTGTTTTGTGTGAGTTCATCCAAGGGATCCAGTCTGATAGGCCAGATTTGTACCCATATGTGATTTAGACAGCTGAATGCCTATTTTCCCCCTAGCTTGTGAATTTCTCTGTGGCTTGGGCAAGAGATAGGCATCCAAGCATCTAGAGAGAGGTGGCTGGGTTCATACTCAGCAGTAGAAACATAGGTGTCAAAGGAACGTTTATCGCAAAAAACTTAGGGTAGATCTTCACTGACGGTGGCAAATTCGCTGCCATCAGATCGAAGTTCCTGATCAACTGAACGGGTCTGTAAAGACTTCTCGGTTGATTGGGAAGTCAATAAAGTAATTCCACAACCGTCAAACTGGATAATGCTGAGTTGACAGGAGGCCATTTCCCATTGACTCAGTGCACTGAAGATACCGCGGTGAGTAGGTGTCAGGCAGTCAAAGGGAGATATCCAAGTTATTTTAAGTAACTCGTATATCTCCCTTCAACTGCCACTGAAATCCCCACCCCACCCTTGCAGTGCAGACCAGGGCTTATGTAACCCATATGCCTGAAAAGGCTATCTCTTGAGAGACCTGCTGAGGGTGGGTTACTGTTGTTGGGCAGATTAGTGACCCACAACTGGAAACTTCCAGAGGCAGGGAGTGGTAGCAATTTGAGCATGCTCCACAGTGTACCCTGCTGGTGTGATGTGAGGTTGTCAGTCAGATGACTGGAGAGCAGCAGCCTGAGCAGACAGCAGGCAGGAACTGCCTTGAGGGGAGACCATGTGCTCAGTGTTCTGGAGAGGAGCTGAGCCAGGAGTGAACAAGATGTTTTCTCCATGTAAAGGAGACATTTGCACCAGACCTTGCAGACATGCATATGGGACTGAGGGCTGGTTGCAGAGAAGAAGAGAAAGCCTGCATGTAATGCTACAGAGGATCCCAGCAAAGAAAGAAGAGGACAGCTATTTCTTGCCACTCAAGCTTCCACGCTGGAACAGAGACTGTAGCTGAGAGTTGGGTGAACTCCACACAGACTTTGGGACTCTTGGGTGTCTTTCATGCAAGGGATTGTTCTTGGTTAATTGTAGTTTGTTTTCTTAGGTTAAGGTTCATTTAGTTAGTAGTTAATAAAGTTCATTGTTATGTTTGTTTTTAGTAGTATTTTAATGTGTGAATGTAGCTCTGAGCAAGCTTCGCTGTGAGTCCCGTACAGACTGGATCCTGGGTCTCCAGCTGCTTTCCCCATAGGGGTTGGGATTGATTTCTGTGGGGCACTGGAGAAGGGCAACTAAATGAATTTAGCCCACCCGAAGGTTACACTTAGACATTGAGTGAGTGTACTGCAACACAGTGGAGCTTAAAAGAAGGATTTAGACACCTAAGTCCTTTTGTACATCCAGACATTGGTGTAATCAGTCTCCACATGCAGAATCTCCTTTTTGAGGTGTGACCCTAGATATGGCATTCTTCCTTGACATGACACCTTTCAATAAATGCCCTGAAGACAATACTGAAATACAATTAAAAAAAAAAAAAAGCAGAGTTTACTTTTGATACTTCATGCAAATCTTTTTCCTAGAAGGTGCTCTATACAGCAGTGGTTGCCAGCCTTTTTGGTTCCAGGGCCACAGATATCTTTTTTACAATGCTGAAAAGCTACCAGCCTCTGCCAGCAAGCCTCCTCCCAGGCTCCTACTGCAGCCAGATGTGGGAGTTCAATGAAGATGCTCCTCACTAATTTCTCTTGTCTGTCTTCCTACAGTAGGGAAGCTACACGTGTCCTGTAGCCCTGTGCACTCCACCTGTGTCGCTAGTCAGCGGCTCCCTTCTGCAGCCAACTGTAGTGGTTCCTATACCAACTCTCCATGGAAAGTAAAGGAAGCATAGCCAGGAGAAAAGTATGGTCAAGATTTCACCGTGTTCTGACAATCTCCAGGTGCTGGATTGACCTGTTGTAACCATGGCAACATAGTAAATTAGAGCAGCCTTCCATGCTGTGTGAGAATTTGCAACATCATCACCACCTTTGCTTTCCTATAAGTAACTCCACACATGGAATCCTAATGGTTACATTAGTGTAGTCTGCAGCCCTACCAAGCCAACATCAGAATTAGGGCCAAAAAGCTCACTTTATCCATTATTGAACACACATACTGGATTTGTCATAGATAAAAAGCTTTGATCATCTTGTTAGCCATCCAAATTAAGGCGAGAGGAGCAGTACAATTTCTATGTTTTATTGTATCCCATGTTAGCAATCACTTGCAGCTCAGAAAATATTAACCCAATTGATTTCCCTGCTGGTTAAAACATCAACTGAAGAACAAAATGGCATTTCACATTAAAATGAAATTGGTCCTTGGCCCCCTACAACGTAAAGCACTATTTAAAAAAATAAGAGCAAATAAGCTTACAACTGGAAATATAACCTGTTATTATAGTAGAGAGACTGCCAGGATAGGCGGAGGAGGTTAATCAGAAATAAGAAAAATCTGTGATAGAGCCTATACATTATCCTGGTTATAGGATTTTGTGGCATTAAGTCTAAATAATTATTTTACTAATTTCAGGAGGATACTGGGTAGCCTGGTATGCTGGTGAATATTTACACATTGTACTACATTGGGATTATCAGCAATAATTATTGCCAGCTTTTCATTCAATCCTTACAATAAGTATAGTTTCTAGACTGACAATCAAATAGATTTGTTGTTTAGTTTATTTCATTAACACTGTCCTTAACAATTTGCACCTTACAACAGCACCTGTAAACAAAGCTAGAGTTGTACTGTAGATCTCAGTCACCTATGCCATTTGTGTCACAGGCTACAGCAAGATTTAAGTGGGCTTAACATGGTAAGGGAGAGAAAAGGCATCTTTCAAATGGATAGCAAAGCGCCAGCTGGGATAATGAAAAACAGGTGCCCTCAAGACTGGCTCTTTCCTTGCATTTTAACTTGGCTATTGATAAACAGCTAAGGTACTTGAGTCAACAGCTCTTCATCTTAAAGTAGCCCTCTCCATTTTAATTACTTCCTCTTCCTCCAGCTCTTGGTCTGAGAGAGTCAGAGTGCTGATCTTCGGGGCACACCGCAACCCTGTCTTTTTCTACATAGGCCCTGAGAATTAGGCTGAATGGGGAATGCTTCAAGCTTTGTGGAGATGGAGAAGTTTTTCTGCTTACATTGTGGACAAACTTGTGTTCATTTTATATAGTGAATTGCTATTAATCCAGAGCCTTAAGGGTTTCATTTTATAAATTATAACAACATGGATTGCTCCACTGCTGACTTTCATATTGCAGTGTCTTGGATAAGTAAATCCAGGCAGGCACACCAACACAGGTCAAGGGCAGATGCTCCAGCCATCTGCTCCAAACAATTTATGCAGCAGACAGACTTTCCAGCACGTGCTGAAATTCTCAGGTTGCTTTCTACAGGTCACTTCCCTACCAAAGCGTTAATATGCAGACTTACAAGGTTTCTCTGTTCCCAAAAAAAGAGCTGTCACTATGACAACTCTCGAGACGTTCCTCAATGGCCTTCTTCCTTTTCCTACAGTCATACTCAAGAAACAACTTCCCCTATTCATTTGAAATGTCAAGGAACTTTGATTTTCAAACATTTTAATGAGTTTGTGATCTGGAGCCACTTCAGCATCAACAGATTTCCCGGCTCCTTCATGGCTTTTTGGTCCTCAAATAAGTTCCTTTTTCTCCTACATCCCCTCCCCCTTACAGATATCTGTAAAACAACCCAGAATGTCAGGTAGAAGTTATTTGCCTTCCTGGTTCTGGTTTTTCTTCCTTGTACCATCAAAGTCCCGCCAGCAGTTGCTTCATTTCTTCCTTGTTTATATATACACACACAATAACTAACTTCAATTGCATACTGTTCCTCTGCATGTTTAACATTTTCTCACTCTTCTATAAATCCACAGTTAATTCCCATGCCTTTGTGAGTTTTCTCTCAACCATTTCTTTTTTAGCCTGGAACTCTCCGAAGTCCTAAATCACCTATCTTGCGACACAGGTCATCTTCTTCAATTAGGCTTCCAATTTGCTCTTCTCAGCACCACTTTGTGTGAATGAACAAAGTCATCTTCCAAGTAATGCTGCTGAGAAGATTTCTTTCTTTTCCAGTCCTGCTTTTAGTCACTGCAGTACTGACAAGTTGCAAGTGTCTTCCAGTTATATAGAGGTGCTTGACTTTCACTGAATTACTATTGCTTTCGCTTATTACAGCTTAGTCAACCTGGCATTCCTGCACTTTGCCTGGCCCTCTATCTTATTCATAGCAGAAGGGTTTTCCTTTCTTGGGCTTCAATTTTCTCATCAAGGATGAATATAAAGGCTAAGAAATTCCTTTTCTTTCCACACAGCCCAATGTTTGGGAAGAGATGATGCTAAACAGTGTCTGTCTGAAAGTACATCTTCTGTAAACTTTGTGACACCCCTCTATTTCTTGAGAATAGTCCTACTCAGTTTATACACTTGTATGCCTTCAGTATAACACAACAGTTATACATAATTTTTCATGCTCTGGGCCTATGATTCTGCTTTTTTAACAAAACAAGCAAGGAATCTTGTGGCACTTTTAAAGACTAACAAATTTATTTATCCCAGGAGCCTTCGTGGGAGAAAATCCCATTTCATCAGACACTTGAAGATGGGGAACTTACAGAATGGGAGGAAAATAAATGCAGGAAGTATAAGTCATAGGATCAGGTCAGACTGTTTCAGCTAGTCAAAGCAGTTGTTTAGATTCAAACAGTGTGAACAGCATACTATATGCTTTTTTAACATAGACGATATCCCAAGATCTGTCCAGTGAACTATGAACTGTTCTGCAAAGACTCTTTGATGAAAGTTGTTGCACAATTTGCATCATGAACTTATGATTCAACTCAGCAATGCACATGTCATGCTACCAGGCATAAAAAATGATCCAGTGTCTCAGCTGCTTCTACCTCACTTGACTGAAGACAAAATGTTTCCAAAAACCCAATGTAGTATGAAGCAAGTGGTCAGCAAGAACATTCAGGACTGATTCTAGGAATCTTCATCAACCAATGAAAGTAGCAGAACTGTAATTTGTCATTTTGGACTTGCAAATTCAAGTGCAGCCAACAGGATTTTTAAACCCGTTTTTCCATTTCTGATGAGCAACTGCTGCATCCATTGATATCGAGTGCTGGGAAAGCAGTAATGTAAATGCCAGGCAGCTTTGACTGAGTGTTTGTAGTTTGTTCACTTCACATTCTAAGGCTATATCTACACTACAAAGAGTTAGGTCAACTTTGTTAAGTCGCCCTAAAGTTGACCTTATTAGGTCGACTTAAAGTGGTTTCCCTGAACGGGGACTTAGTAAGTTGACCTAACTGCCGTTAGGTCAACCTAATAAAGTGGACTTAAGCGTCCGTGCTGTGCTTAGGTCAACCTAAGGAGTCAACTTAAGGGTTAGGTCGGCCTAACCAGCACTTCTTATTAAGTCGACCTAAACTTTCATTAAATCGACTTAAGAAATTTCTTAAGTTGACTTAATGAAAGCCTGGTGTGGACAGGGACTAAGTTAGGTCGACTTAAGCCTCCTTAAGTCGACTTAACTTGCAAGTGTAGACATAGCTTAAGAGCTCAGACATCAGGCTTACATCCAGCAGGGCTGGCATGTTCAGGTTAGAATATGGGGACCTAAAAGGACATCTCTTTAAAAATATCACCTGCACTGTGTCATCCATGCTCTCTTGCCAGTCAGCCTATGGAATTCACTAGGCTGGCCAAAAGATCCTCAGTCTCCATGTCACTGGAAACGTGAGTGCAGGACACTGGACTCGATAACCTCTCATGGTCCCTTTCAGTTTCTATAATTCCTATTTTTAGGATCCCTTAAGGTTTTTACCAGAGGAAAAGTGTGATTTCTGAAGCTGCTCTTGTTATTTACTATAGTCACTTAGCAGGACACTGCTTGGAGGCAAGGCTACTCTCATGCAGGAACAATGAAAGGCGCCCAAGAGAAAATGAACACGATTGTTTACATATTCAGTCTGCGTGTCTCATTTTCACTCTGTGACAGGAAGCTTGGTATGGCAGCTGGACATGCCAAGGAAAACACCTGCAATATGGGTGTTTGTTTAGCTGCCACTACGGTTCATTTGGGGGCAAATGGAAAAGTTCAGCTGTTTTCAGTCACAGCCAAACAGAAGAAAAAAGTAATTTCCAGCAGCTGAAAATCTATGCTTAAGCTGTAAAAAGCTTTGTCACATGATACGGAACATTTCTCATTTGGTGTCTTCTAATTTTTCCCAGTCTCTCTCAGCTCTCTTGCACTCTTGATGCATATTCCCCATCTCTAGAGAGTCAGGGACATACTACTAGTTAGGTTTGTCTGCATGCCCCATTCTAACAACTGGACTGCTCATAGCAGCTGCCTTGTTTCACCCTGCCCAAGCAATTTTGAAACCCATCTGGGTGGATCATAGAATCATAGAATAATAGGGTTGGAAGGGACCTCACGAGGTCATCTAGTCCAACCCCCTGCTAAAAAGCAGGACCTCTCCCCCTAAATCACCCCAGCCAGGGTTTTGTCTAACCGAGCCTTAAAAATCTCCAAAGATGGAGATTCTACCACCTCCCTAGATAGCCCATTCCAATGCTTCACCACCCTCCTAGTGAGAAAGTTTTTCCTAATATCCAACCTTGACCTCCCCAGCTGTAATTTGAAACCATTGCTCCTTGTTCTGTCCTCTGTTACCCTCGAGAACAGCCTAGCTCCCTCCTCTTTGGAGCAACCCTTCAAGTAGTTGAAGGTTGCTATCAAATCTCCCCTCAGTCTTCTCTTCTGTAGACTAAATCATCTAGCTCATCACACTAACGAAGTTACATCTAAATGTTGTAAGACATGAAGTTACCCATTCCTTCCACCCCACCCCAACCAATGTGGAAATTTCTCAGTGTATTTGGTGAAGGGAATAACCCTTGCTATTTCGACCAACAAAAGCAGCTTTTCTGAGGGAGTCAGAGATATTTCACAGTGATTTTATTGTAACCATTGGCGATACTGCAGCAGACTATGAATGGATTTAGATTTTTAGCCTCAAAAACATTTGAGAGCCAACCATTATTACTGGAGTTCGCACTGTTTATATTAGAAAATGGCATAAACTATTTGAATTTACTGAAATTGATCACGCTGTTACATTTGTGGCTGCCTTATCCTTGTCCAGAATTCCACATTTACATACATAACAGAAGCAACTACAGGATGATCTGTCTAGGATCATCTGTATTTTCTGTTTAATACTGCACCTGACACTGATTAATGAATTTATTCCCTTCCCAGTCCCCCCCTCTAACCTAATGCTGCTTTAATTTTAAATCAAGAAATATGGCAAGTGATAATTAACTCTCACTGAAGACAGGTTTGTAGAAAAGGTAATTAACTGCACCATTTTTTCACATTGGGAAGATCCTTAGACTCCAGAAAGAGTGTAAGATTGACTTTGACAACTGCTAGAAGAGTTGTCTTTACCTTCATTAATTTCCATCCATTCCCCCCACTGGTATGATGTATCAACATACTTCACTGCATCATACTCTTCAAGGGTTTTGCACATGCAGGAGAAAGAGGCAATACCATTTTGAGTATTATAATTTTACAACAGTGGTCTATTTTTTTTTTAAATGTGAATGGCACATTTGATTATTATTGTGACTTCTTCCAATTCCCCTTCTCTTGCCAATCAGATTGCAATTCTCTGACAAGATATGCCCTGAAAACATCTAGAGATGATAAACATTCATAGGAAATGATAAAACAGCTGGAAATTTACAGTGATATGAGTTTTTGCTTCCAGCAAAGAGCGAATGTTTATTTTACTAATTTTAACAATCAATGTACAATGCAATTTCTCCTCCTTATGACCTTGTAAAAGATCAGCATTTTGGATTAAAAGCTTTTTAAGTTTGGCAGCTGTTTAGGTTTCTTAAAAGGCTGGGGCTGCCATGGAAATGATTTCTAGAGCTGGTCTGAGACAATGCAGCAATCCAAGAAATCCAGATCCTGGATCCTCCAGTCCTTTGGACATCAGGATTAAGGGCTGATCCAAATGTCACTAAAGCCAATAGAATGACTTCCACTGCTTGGATCAGGCCCTAATGAACAAAGGCAATTTTTGGACATTGGTGATATGAAAGGGCAAGAGATGGAGAGTTATCAAGTCACTTAGCATAAAGGTATTGGCATTCTTTGCTTTTCTGTGTAAATTCTTTGATGGCTGGATAAAAGCCCTGATATTTTGTGGCCCCTTAAAAAGTGCAAAGAAAGAATGGCAATTCTTTACCTTACCCTTGGGGGGCGGGGTTTAACTCTTGAGCCAATATCACATTTAGAGCATTGGGAATTGCCATCAAGTGATAGGAAATTAAATGTTACTGAAGTTCTTGGGCCTGACCATTTATGGTGCAAACTGGTGTAGAGCCACAGAACTCAGTGAAGCTATGTAAATTTACACCAGCTGAGGGTCTGGTTCATTATGTTCATCACAGTGAGGAATCATTGAAATAAGCATTGTACAACTACTGAACAAAATGAGAAAAACTTATTTAATACCCTTCATTTTAAATCAATGCAATATAAATAATACAAGACTTCATGCTGCCAAGGATCTCTTCATAATTAATATCTTTTAAGCAGGGTTTTAGCATTTTAATGCAGAACCAGTCATCAATGTTGTGATCTTTATGGTAGTTTATTATTTGTTTGTGAATAATTCTTGACACGCATCTTACTTAATAGGAGTTATTTGGACAAAGAGTAGAAGAAATCAGTCTGATTATTTCTTGGGTGGATGACTTTAAAAAAAGCATTTTTGACACTAATTTTGTTGAATAGAGGAATATGAACAATACAAAAGCAAATTAAGAAATGACTAAATTACTTTGGGCTAGATCCTCATCTGGTTGTAAACTGGTATAGCACCATTAACTTCAATGGAGTGTTTAAAATTTACATCCCTGGAAGATCTGGCTCTTTAGGCTTAATAAAATTAGCTGTACACTTGGGCAAACATTTTATACTCATTGCACTGTTTCAACCTTGAGGGATTTATCCTTCAGGGTGCTGAATGCCTCCACTCTGTTGAAGTCAGTGGACTTGCAGGGCATTCAGAACCTCCAGGCATTGTGCAGCAGCTTGGAACTACTGTAGCTGAGAAAATCTTTATAATAATAAATCAACTGGATGAGTGGAAATTGATAGGAGCAAATCTTCAGGCTTTAATATGGCTAAATCATGCCTGGCCTAAGTTACCTACTGGTCTTCTCTTTAACAAAAGAATAGCTAGATTACAACTAGTGGGTGTAATTGATTCATTTGTGATCATTACGTGGCGAGAACTCATTGACATTTAATGGTAAAGCTTTCCATGCTTAAGTCAAATGTTTCTGCTCTTCATTTTGAAATGGTCCTCTGGAAATAGTCAATACACATTTTCACAAGTCAGATGAAATACCTCCTTTCTTGTTCAGTTACGTAAGTGCTTTCTGAGCCTGCCCCACCGTTTACCCACTCTGTTACTACTTCTGCTGCAGCTTTGCTTTCATTCTCTCTGCACTCAGGATTCCCTCTCCTGTTTGCTACGTCTACTGTTTTATCTTCCTATTCTTCCTGAGTTGTCACTTTCCCTTACCTCTCTGCCTATTCACTTCTTCCCTTGTCCCAGCTGTTCTCTGGCAAAATTTCACTTTTTTGTGCAGTTCAACAAATTTTAAATTTAAATTTACTAAAATGTTATGATGTTTCCCTTTACAGCCTGTAGTTAGCACAAAGGAACCTGCAAGGAAGCTAACAATTTAAGCTTACTAAGGATGTTAGTAGGTTTCACTTTGAAGTCCACAGCTCAAACCGCAAAATAGAATGGATATGTGGCCCAGGTCAGATATTGATCACACTGCATCTGGCTCAGTGAATATGTCGATGCAGTTCAGTATGAATAGGATGCTGGATGTATTTTAAGCAGGGAACTGAGAACAATACAGAAAATGAGAATTATGTGACTCAATAGTGCATCCTCATTTCAAGCACTGCATGCAGTTTTGGTTATATAATCATATAAAATAGACTAGAAAGAATGTCTGGAGAAGAGCAATGGATATTTTTAAAGTTAAGGGGCAAAGACTTCTTTATCAAAGAACATTAAAATTATTAGGATTATTTATTCTACAAAAGGAGAAGAGAGTTATATAAGAATACTAAAAGGGTAAGTCAGCCCCTTTCAACTTGCCACTTAAAATTAATTCTATTGGACACTCTGATAACAAAGACAGTGTCAAATTCTGCTCTTATTCACCCCATGTACCTTTTCAGAAATCCAGCCCTCCAAATTCAGCTCAGTGCACCGTATTCTGATTTCTATTGCATGAGTGCAACTCCATGGAAATCAAAGCAAGCTGCACTCAAGCTATTGAGAGACTAGCTTAATATATGTCTTAAATTGGGAATGTGGAAATATTTATGCAGCATCTAATCAGCTTCTAGGATTTACTCTTTTCAGTTCAGAGATCATTTTTATTCAAAATGTACCAAAATTAAAAAACGGTTAGACATGAATAAAAATTAATCTGCAGTTACATTAACTAGAATTAAGATGGAAATAAGTTTGTACAATTTGGGGCATAAAACAATTAGTAGCTTTGGTCAGGAAGGAATTGCCCCTCCTCAGCAATTAGAACCTGATCCAGCGGCCGTTGAAGTCAATCAAAATGCAGCCGTTGACTTCAATGGGCATTGGATCAAAGTCTTAAATTTCCATTTGGTGCTAGTCTGGAGAAGCCCTCACATTCAGGGAATTCATAGATTGCCTATTTAACTAGATCTTCTACAGCTACATATAGAAGGATGTTTTGTATCTATTTTCCTCCAGCTACTCTCATGTACCCATGGAAGGATGAGCTCAAGTGACCCTTTGATGTTTGTAGAAAAATTTTGAGCAAGTCTGGGTCAATATATTTCCATCAATTGTCTTGTGCCCCATTCTCCTATATGGGGTGGGCTCCCCAGATGGACATCATCTCACATGATGCACGTCATTCAATTCCCATGATGTATCATAGAGACTAAACAGGACAGAAGACCATGGTGTAAATTTCCAAAGAGAAATTTGGTTTTCAGACCAAAATTTTAAGTTTTAATTTTTTGCCAAAAAATGTTGGAAGTTTTTCACAAAACCGTTCCCCACTCCCTCTCCTGACAGCCAGCTCTAGTTTCAAGATCATCAGATAAACGCCATTATGTCAGTGCAAATTTCATTATAAAGCAGACCTAAAATCTCAGATTGGATCATCCTATTTCTTAATACAGACTTACAATAGGTTTCCGCACAAGTCAGAAATTATATTCTTTTAAAACACTATGTCCTATTCTAATGCCATTTTTTCCTCCTCACTTTACAAACACTATTACAAGACAGGAACAGCTGAAAGGATTTTCAGGAAAGGAAGACAAACCTTTGGATACACTGAATAAAAATTTCCATTGAGTTTAGAAAATCCTTTTACATTTTTCTGTGATTGTATATATATGGATATAGACACTGCTCTTTTTGTGATGGTACGCACTGGTATAGAGTACTGCCACTTTTTTTTTTTTTTACAGCGATGACCTGGGGCATTGCTGGACCCCCAAAACTCTCAGGGCCTGAGCCCAGGGACACCACCCCCACTCCCTACACCAGTCCCAGCCTCTGGGCCCAATCTGGTCCTGGTTTCCCCGTCGGGGACTGAGGCCGGATCCAGCTCCAGCCACCACCACTGGGACCGGGGTCAGGGTCAGGGCCAGATCAGACTGAGTACTGAAACCCTTTTTTTTTAAAAAAAAAGCACTGGATATAGAGATAGATATAGATATATCAATCATGCTTGATAGCATTCAATTCTTGACTCCTGTGCTATTTGTAATTCTACAAACATACTTTGCTTTCAGCCTGTCTGTATTATCCCAACTGGAGAATCACTTTACGTAGAAGTCCAGCATTCTGAGCAACTCGTATTTGTGTCATGATCATGTTCATGCTAAACGGCTTAGAGAAAATAAATACGATGCAACAAAACATGCTTGTGATTAGAAATACTTACTGGGCCTAAATCTAGATTGCCATGCTTCTCATGTAATATGGGTAAAGCGGACAAAAAAACACTGCCATAATTATTTAGAAGCATTTTACATCTACTTTGCTCAATGTAAATGGCCTCACAAGGTGCAAAGGAGTCGTGAATCAAGCTTATTGATATTAAACCTGGAAATTTTACAGAAGAGAACTGTAGACAATATTAACTGATATTCAGATGGGGGAGGGGCATTTCCAAAAGCACTTAAATGATTTAAAAGCCTAAGTCTTAGTTTCCAAACAGTGTTGACTGTAAATCCCAATGACTTTCAATGAGACTACATCTCCCAAATCCCTTTTGTAAATAAGGTTCAGGGTCCTAAATTTCTTAAGGGCAGACTTTTAAAGGTATTTAAGGCACCTAGTGTGATCTTTTTAAAAGCATCAAGGCATCTAACACTCTTTGAAATCAGTGGGAATTAGGGCCTAGATGCTTTTGAAAATACCACTACGTTCCTACATACCTTTACAAATTTGGCTCTTGCGAGTTTTACTCATGGACTTCATTTTCACAGGCACAAAACTGCATTATTACAGTTGTTAGACATCAAGCAGCTAATATCTCCATTCTCAGTAAACAATAGGCATAAAACTGTCTCTCATTTATTTACAGCAGCAAAAACATGGCTGAAACTCCTACTTTGTTCTGAATTCAATAAAACATCACAGTAACATAGGGTTTCACAAGGAATTAATTGCACATGACCTCAAATTTACTTTATGGGATTTCATATTCAGCATTGACTTGGTAGGTTCAAAACTGTCAGTCTCATAGACTCTAAGGGCAGAAGGGACCAGGGCGATCATCTAGTCTGACCTCCTGCAAAATGCAGGCCTCAAAACCTCACCGACCCACTCCAGCAATAAGCCACCAACCTCCTTAAATCATGATTTAAGGACTTTAAGATACAGAGAATTCACCGGTAGTTGAGCCATGCCCTGTGCTACAGAGGAAGGTGAAGAACCCCCAGAGCCCAAGCCAAGGGGTCAAGAGGATAAATTGCTTTGTTTGGGCCACAGCAAATTTTCTGTGGAGCTATGTCCTGGTACTTTATAATATGGATAACCACATCAGAACAGGACCTGTGATTACACTGATGCCCATTGTGTTGTGAGGAACCATATGGTTAAACTTCTTCAACCACCTAAGATGAAAGCGAGGTGAAACCTCCATCAGCCTAAGAGATGTCACTTTGAAGTCTGAGACTTTCAAAAGTGCTCAGGGTTGGCCTAATTCTAGTCTCACTGAAATCAATGGTAAAATTCTCACTGACTTCAGCTGAAGCACAGTTAGGCCAATGATGAGCACGTTTGAAAATTCCTACCCAAGTAACTTCAACTACTTACGTTTTTTAAAAAAGAGTGCTATGTTTTTTATTAGGTGATATCTTGAGCACCAGCTACTGTCAAGGCAGATACATGCACCTCAATTGTCAGATCTCCCCTTTAAAAAAAATCTCAGAACAAAAATATACAAAAGCTTCCCTACTGTCTCAGTCCAACCCACCGTCTTAGAAACCTGCAGAACTCCTGACACAAACTACTGCAAAGGAATATAAGAGCTCAATATTTGCCCAGATGGCAACACACATTTTAAACTGGCCTTTTATTGTCCTAGACACAATAAAAACCATGATGGTTTACAGCCTGCTTCTCAGAATTCTGTATTTCTAGAGCAATTAAAGAAGCTACCAGAATGAAATCAGGGAATTTATTAATCTGCTTAATGGATGACTGTTACCCACTTCACATTATGCCAAAACAGATTAGGCAGGTGACTGAGTGATGCAAAAAACATCTGCTAAACAAAATCAAAATTAATGATCAACAGAATGAGTTCATTGACAGCTGATTTTCATTCATCTGCCTATAACAATAAAAATGCTGCTAGACACAGCTGCCAATTAATTCCCAATTCAAAAGAGCTTTATGAAGCGGGATCTGAGCTCAACTCAGTGTACACCAGGATGATTCTTTTATTGAACATTTATGTACCTTTCAACACATTTTCTAATTGCTATAGCTGTTATAACCATTTGGTGAGGACATCCGCCATCACCCTCTTCCTTCTTTCCTGGATTCTATAGCCACTGGTTACGTCCTTGCACTTGTGGACACATTAAAATATGCAGTGACTATCAGTCAGTACTTCTCCCTTTCTTTTTCAAACCATGGATGGTCTTTATTCACCAAGCAATCAGAGAATCATCTGACATCTTGTGGAGAAGCAGTTGACAAGAATGAAATTAAACTTGCCATTTACTACGTCCATTGTGGTTCTTCTCACTGCAGAAACTCAGAACGGTCTGACCAGTTCAGGTAAAATGCTCATTTTAAAAACACCTGGTACAGATGGATTTAGTACTTATAATAAATAACTTACTTGCAGACTTATTACTCTGCTGTGTGTCATTTAGTATCACACTTTTGCCCAAATATTGAAGCAAAGAAAGAAATTGCATTTGGGGCAGTACAGGAAAGTCAAAACATCACATGTTCCTTCTTTACTGCTAACCTTTCTCATCCCAACCTTATACTTTTCTCTTCCTCTCTTCTACAACTGGGCCACATTCCCCAACAGTATTTACAAAACATCCTCTCCTCTTTACTATCCCAAAACCTTGCTAGATTATCAGGTATCTTTGTGTGTTCCTTCCAAATAATCACGTGAGGAATATATTAGCATCATGATTTGGATAAAAAATACTATAAGCAGATATCCTTTTGAGAAGTACAATAAAATGGCAATTTACATAACCAACAGGGATAACAGGATTTTCAATTTGGTTTCAGAAAAATATAATGGGATTTATTCATAGAATTTAAAGTGCCTTTAACTGAATAGATAAAAAAGCATTAGACAACTACTGTATATATATGTGGTATGTTTATGCCAGTTTATGGGAAGATGGATATTTACTTGTCCCAATTAGTGATAAAGATGATGGCCAAAATAAGCTGGTGATCAATGCCCACCTCTGTTATTTTCCAAGCTGCCTTAGGAGGAGAACCTCAAACACCTACATTCCCTTCCTGCAATGGAGAGTGCTAGAGCACCAACTGCAAGGGTTTAAGCCAAGTGATTCTTTTTTCCTCCAAAGCATATTTCAAGGTGTGAACTTGAATCCCTAGTCATATAGTATGTCTTTAGTCAAGTGACACAGGAGGAAAGAAAAACAAACAAACAGAGTCCTGTGACACTTTTAAAGACTAACAGATTTATTTATCTCATGAGCTTTCGTGGGAGAAAATCCCACTTCGTCAGACGCTTCAAAGCGAAGTGGGATTTTCTCCCACGAAAGCTCATGTGATAAATAAATCCATTAGTCTTTAAAAGCGCCACAGGACTCTGTTTTTCTGCAATAGACTAACATGGCTACCCCTCTGGAACTTGATTGGAGGAAAGAAGGAAAATAAAAATAAAAACATCACACACACACCTCTAAGACTCTGTCATGCTACTTTGTATTGAATTATTTTTCAATAAAACATCCCAAGGCTGGTTTTCATAAAATCTGAAAGAAAACTATTATGAAGACGACTCTTGAAAATTTGAGCAAACAGCAGCCTCTTTCAAGTCTGTAGGTTCACATTTGTTTCAACGTTACCTCAAGATCATTCAAAAATGACAAGCATACTGGGGTAAAAAAACCTATTGTTTTTCCTACCTTTTCTTCTTGGGGCTTCAAAGCTTCTGGATTCCTACAAAGAAAAAAAGAGATTTTTTTTGTTTTGAGGTATACAGGAATAATTCAGAGGTAGCATAAACGCAGACCAATAAAACGTAGTCCTTGTCGCGGTAAGGTGAATGACTAAAAGGCACTAAGCAATAACCAGAGAGCTACAACCTCAAGTACTTAGTGGATCAGTAGAGTATCTGACAAAGTCATCATTTTTATCAGTTATACTGAAAACCATAAAACCTTAATTAAAATTGATATATTTTTCCCTTTTAGGTTACCATATGGCAAGGAAAGGAGATTTTGTTATATTAATTGCTTTGGTTTACATGTAAAACAGATATTAATCCTAAAAAGACTTACCTGTTTTGAAGAACTGCGCACATAGGATTAGCCCACCACTCAGACTGAACCCACACTACAGAATGCTGACTCAGCTAGAATTTCAGCAACATTTTCCCAGGAACTAGAAATCCTGAGTTTCAACCAAATCTAGTTCCATATTTGCTTATCAACCTAGTGAGAGAAGATTCATTTTAGTGGGCCCAAATTTCTTCATTTTCTGTGGAGAATGAAACCATTGCATTCTGGGACGTGAATGGTCAAACCCAGCTTGACTTGGAAATGGGTGACACAACCAGGATTTCCCTGCTACTCGGCTCACTGTGAAGCAATTGTTGCTATTAATATATATATGACTGTCTACACAGCAATTAGATACTCTCAGCTGGCCCATGCCAGTGGCAGGAATCAAGCTGCTGTGTAGACATACTCCAAGTGACACAGAGACTCCTTTGCAAAGGGTCATTGCCAATAATTCTCACTTCAGACCTGAAAAACTTGTCTTGCAAGATATTTATCCATAAAGAGTAGCATGTAAATTGCCTACAAAAGACACATAACTTGTCAAGACTCAATCATTGCAAGATGTCTGGATGAATAATATTTAAGGAATAATGTATTAAAAGTTGAATATATGCTTCATGGATTTGGAATAAAAAATTAGTAACCAGGGGAGTGTGTGTTGGAGGTGATTCATTCAAGCAATAGGTGTCAATAGGCGTCCCTTGTCAGCTGCTGATGTAATGCAAGGTTCTAATGGATAGATTTGCTACACATGGAACACTTCAATCTCCCTGCTCACTCCATTGATGATTTGTTAATAGCTGTGCTCAAATAAATGAACAACAAATCAAAGCTTCAAAGAAAAACTGCAAAACTGGAATTCATATTGCGGCAAACTGAGCATTCTCGGTCCCCGCAGGTCCTGTGCTTCAGGTTGTGGCAGTCAGCTGAGGCACAGTTCTCCCACCTCCAAACCCCAGCGCTATGAATCCTCAGTCCCTCCTACCCTGGGGCTGGGCTCTCCACCCCTCAAGCCCTAAGGCCTGCCTGGGCAAACTTTCCCTAACTGACTGTACCTCCTAGGTGCTGTTAGTAACAGCTACTGTTCAGCTATCCTCCACTCTTCTTCGCTCTGTTCTCCTCCACACACAAATCTGCTCCTACCTCCACCTCCAAACAACACACCCAAATTCCCTCACTGCCTGGCTGCAACAGAGGCTTTTTATCTGTTATTCTTAATTGGAGTCCGGTGCTCCAACTGTCCTAGATGCCTTAATTAGAGTCAGGTGCCTTAATTGACTCAAAGCAGCACCGCCCCAGCCACCCTGGGAACAGGGCCTTGCTGAACCTGGAGCTAATATACATGCCTTCCAACACCCTCCTGTAGCCATTGGGCCTGGCTCTGTCACAATATGTAGATTTGACTCTGTGAACTCAGGGCTTAAAGGACTATGCATTATTTTCCCATTACAACAGGTAATTTTGCTCTCTTTCTCCCGCATCCACCTCCCTGCTAATTGCTGTACTCCACCGTTTGAATCCTAACAACTGCTTCGATTTGCTGTTACAGTCTGACTTGATCATATGACTTACACCTCCCTGCATTTACTTTGCTCCCATTCTGTAAGTTACCTACCTTCAAGCCCTTGAAAGTGGGATTTTCTCCCATGAAAGCTCATGCGATAAATAAATGTGTTAGTCTTTAAAAGTGCCACCAGACTCCTTGAATATAGGTAAAGGCAATCAGTATTCATTCACTGAGGAAATCCCTAAAAGAGCAGAGGGCTTTCCTGAATGTTTGGATCTTAGTCCTTGTGAAACCAGCCATTTCTGCAACCAACTGAAATTTGGGCGGGGGAAAGGACACAACTTACTTTATTATATAGAAAAGGAAACTTGACAAGTGTACATCCAGGTTTGCATTTTATTATTTTGTCTTGTGTTGTAGCCATTTCTTCCATCTCTTTTCTAGTTAAATCCTCATTCTTTCTTAAACAAGCCCACCTTTGTTTTACTATAAGTGTTCATAAATGTGTGGTTTACAGAAGAGGTGGTTTAAGGTGAGAAAGATAAATTGGGATTTGATGCTGACAGAACAGCATCCTTGGACAATTCACTGGTAGGTGAACTTCAGAGAAGAGTTAAAAAGTACAATCATGCATCTAGACAATTCACTTGTTAAAACAGAGGTTAATTGAATTTGTCTCTACCTACCTACGCCCTCTTTGATGTATACTAGCATAACTAAAATTAACTTGTTGTTGCTCTATCCTCTCTCATGCCCTATAATTCTAAATTACATTATTATGTATGCAACTGCTTAATTAACGTTAGGTCAAAAGGCCTGTATTTAGATGCAAATTAACTTAATATGCAGACAATATGGAAGCTAATAAAGAATTGTTCTTGGCTGTGCCATTATGTATTCTCCAGTAATTAACTAAGCTTAATTTAAAGTATGTTAGATTAAAGATAAGAATGTACTGTATGGGAAAGCTTCCTGAAAATGGCAGTTACATAAACTGATTCAGGTGGAAACTCAGGTTATGGTCTAAACCAAACTTTTTCCAGTCTAGGAAACTGCATGGCAGAACCATGACCAATGCATTCACTTCTCCTCTCCACCCCCCCAAGAGAGATGATAGGGACTGAGGAAAAACTAGCTGGATGATTTTTCCCTGAATACGAACCAGGAACTGCTGATGTGCACAAATTATTGCTCATAACTCATCCTAGCCAGAGTGTAGAGACCCAAGGACTTCTAAACTACTTGAGTTCTTCCACAAGGGCAAAGACTCCTCTCTTTTAGATGAGAACAAGGTTCTCAACAGTGTGTTGCATCTCCACAGGAATCCCCAAGAACTACAAACAGAAGGAACAGTGCATAATCACTTCCTCAGCCATAGCCCAGGCCGCAGAATCCATTATGTCCAAGGAGGTCTGCAGAACTGTTTGAGAGAAGAGGCTGCCCTCAGCAACAAGGCACTGAAATTTGTTTTTGGAATCTTCCGGCAGTTTATTCCCAAAGTGATAGACTGCCTCCCCCAGTAAGAAGGGTCATAGCTTGACGACGGTGCATAGTGATTGGCAAACTGTACACTTGCCACCGAATAAATCTTTCTAACAAAAAGATGTTGGCATCTTTTGCTTTAGAACATTCAATACAGCTGCAGCTAGGTGAACTGAGCTAGGATGTAGGTAAAACAGCTCTCAAATCCCTGGGATAAAACCTCATATTTACATTCCATTCATTTGGCCACAGCTGGAATGGAGGAAGAGGCTTTGGTGGGCTGCCTAATGGCACCAGGGCTATATTTCCTGTCACAGTGGAATAGAGACTATCCTCCACTAACTTTATTTGAATGCCAAAAGCAGCTTTCATTCTCCAAAGAAGCTCTTGGTACACCTTAAAATAATCTAGTACTGGTGGACATCTGTGGTACCAGAGCCTGATCAGTTGATGAGGAAGATGCATGAATGGAAGGTCAAGAAGAGAGTTCTCCCAAGGAAAGTTCTGTGGTACAAGGCTAAAGTCAAATATTATACTTGAGATGTCATAGGCTGATCAGTATCCACCATCACAGGTTAGTCTTTATTCATTTCTCTAGAATTTAGACAATATATGCTAGTAATATTTCTGGAGCAGGGGGCTGTCCTTGTATTATTTGTTCATATAGTGCCTAGTACAATGGGATCCAATTCCTGATTAGGGTTTTTAGGGTTACCATAATAGAAATAATAAAATAATGATCCATCCTGCCTTTGGGTAACATTGTCCATACACTTAAAAGGATTAGATTTTTAATCAGTAAATGTTGGTAAACAGCAATTTCACTATATTCATGCAAAACAATGAAAAAATATTTCCAAACTATAATAGAAATTCGTGGACGGGCAATATAAGAAAAATACTGCTTGAGAATTTACAGAAGAAAATCCTGTGATTTAGACTTTTGATTTAATTTCATTATAAATTGACTGGATTATGAATAGTATATTTTTTAAAAGATATGTTTTGTTGGTCTCAGGGTAGTTACTTTGTATTTTAACATGTGATGTTAATTTGTGTGAACAGTATACAAAACTTAACTTTTTAATCTCACTGTCTATTGTCATTAAATAATTGTGAACTGTGAAGATAGAGAGAAAAATCTAAAACAATGCTAAAAAACAAACACCAATGTCTGTCAAAATTATAAAAAATAAACATCAAATTCTGCCACACGTGATAATTGAACATTCAAGATGGACAGACTTCAAAACAACTGAGTATACTGAGGACTTCCAACTACTAAAGCTTCTAAACCCACATAGTCCTCCTTCACCCACGCAAGCAAACTTATTGAACGACACAGGAAATTTGCTTGAAGAAAGACGACAGGTTTGTATGAAATATGCTCATCAGTGCACAAACTATGTATGTGACAATTCCTTCAGTGACACTTTCTTCTTCTTCAGGTAGCGACAAACCTTGATGGAGAGGTTCCAACCCGAACAGATATCTTTTTGTGGCCTGGTTCCTTAAATAGTAATCCTCAACGAAGTTAAAGGCCTGGTTGGAAAATTCACATGCACTGCTAGAAACAGATTATCCTCCATATCATTTACTAAAGTGAAGGGAAATAAGACAAACCAGGACAATTTTTAAAAGTCACAGTTGGTAAGACTCATCTAACACCAGGCCAAATAAGAAAAATCAACCAACCAAACCCACAGACCACAAAAATCCCAGCTATGTTTGGATGTTTCCTTACAATATTAAAATATTCTCTACAGGTAAAACCTCTGTGATCTAAAGGGATGTGTAAAATGGCAACCAGGATTAGGATGAGACTTTTTAAGCATTTATTCTGTTTCTCCATGTAGGCAGTTACATTCCGACCGGGCCCCTCAAAGCTTTTCATAATATTCCTTCTTTGAGAGATGGGGCACAAGATAGAAATATCTCAGATA
This sequence comes from Pelusios castaneus, assembly GCA_007922175.1. NCBI lineage: Eukaryota > Metazoa > Chordata > Testudines > Pelomedusidae > Pelusios > Pelusios castaneus. The sequence goes on from ML685834.1 coordinate 1,041,898, forward strand.
TCATTAAATTTGTGTACATATAATATGTGCAAAAATGAAGAACACTAAAGTTTCCCCAGGAACCTCTCTTTTAACAAGTTGTTTGACTTCTGACTTTAAAGGTTTAAAGACTATAATAGTAATTACAACTCTTACGTTGATCCAAAGAAAATGAAGACAATCATGCTCCATGAAGCATTTAAGAGAACTGATTTTTTTTAAACACACTTTTTTTTGGTATTTAAAAAAAGTTTTAAAAATAGTCTGTGAAATTTACATGGAAGCTCCTTTCTGTTGTTCTACTATATTAGCTCTTTAAAAACTTACAACTCTGACGAAGCCAAATATTAAATACAAACAAAATGTAGATGAATACGCCTGGTCAATAAGCTATAGTAAAACATGAGACACTTCAATCTATCACTCCTCATTAGCTATTAGAATGGCATGCTTTAGGCTTTAAAAAACCTCAAGCAAAATCATCTCTTTCAAGAGAGAAACCCTTAACAAGAAAAACTATGTCAAAAAAATGAGGCAGGTTAGAAACCTACATAGAAAACATAATTAGAAAGCATTTTTTTCAAATGGGATAGGGTTTGCTCACAGGCTGTATTGCTGCTGGATGGGAAGAGAAGCTTTGGAAGGTTTTCAGATTTGTGCTGATGAAGACATGGTGGGAACAGCACTCAAGTTTATCTTCTTATTTGCCTGATGGATGACCTCTATTGATGAAAAGCCCTATATAAAAGCTACGTATCATTACATAATAAATTATTAAATCTCAGCAGGACATGTCTTCAACAAGACTGGTTTAAATGACAGAAAACCTTGTACCTGTTACTTTTAGGTACAGAATTGTAGTGATACAGTCTAATCTCAGTTACTCTAGGGAAATCCAGAGAAGTGAGTTGTGTTCCCATGGTATAACTGGGATCAGACTATGACTTTGTCTGTTCAACCATCACTTCATGAATAAAAACAACAAGAGTCCTGGGGCACCTTAAAGATTAACAAATTTCTTCAGGCATAAGCTTTCGTGGGCTCCAACCCACTTCGTCAGAAAGCTTATGCCTGAAGAAATTTGTTAGTCTTTAAGATGCCACAGGACTCTCGTGGTTTTTGCTATACACAGACTAACACGGCTACCCCTCTGGAAATTGTCTTCATGAATAAAGCACTTCAGATTTCTTTAAAGCATTTATTGTTATTCCTCTTAAGTAAAGGCACAAGGAAGTTTGATAATATACTGGTGCAGAAGCAAACTTCTTGACAGAAATGACATTAGTGCACTTAGATGCATAGCCTGAGGAAGGATAAATTTTCCACAGAAGCCATAAAGCAGATGGTTATAAATGAGTCTTACTTCATGGGCATCGTTTAATGACTGCAAATTTCTTTAACTAAAAGTCTAATTTTATCACAGCATAAATCATATGTTTTCAAGAGGGGAATTCGTTTCAGGTTTTTCATTCACTTTATAAAACCGTTACAGGAATGCGGCTTGCAAATCATTTTAAATACCATTTATCTAATACAATACAAAAGCTTTATTCATCAAGGTTAACTTTTAGCACCTCGTCTTTTTAATGATAGTTAATTGAACTAACTTGAACTGCATAATACTTATTACTTGCATAATACTTATTTATGCTGAAATCAATGTAATTCATATCATCATTCAGAAGGCATTTATCAATTTGAGGCCTGCCCTTCTCTGAAGGACTAACCAATCTTATGACTTGAAAGCAGATGTGGTGTCAGCAACTGTGAATTACTATTACTATCTGAGATGGAAAAAATATAATGGAAATAGCATACTTCTGCATATGGCTTTCCTCCCTCTGACCCTCCCGCAGCTACTACAACACAGATTTACTTCACCTGAGCCAATGTATACTACTATTCACCTCCGATATCTGGATGAATTTTGCACAAACAACCTTTCTGCTGCTATAAAGGTGTCTCTCCAGCAGCCACGCTAAGAAACAATAGCTATTTTGTCTAACGGTCTTTTGCACCATGGCTTCTGCAAATAAATGCAGTATGTCTGAAATGGACTATCACATTTTTCTTGAGAGAAAAAACAATTTTAGGCACAATGTATTCCTGTATAGTGACACAGGCAAATACTCTCCAGCATGACAGAGAAAGCTAAGGTTAGTTATATAACATGATGCACGCTGTCTGATGCCTGATGAGAATGGTGCCACAAAAGGTTTTATTGATACTCTTTGTGGATGGATTGAGTAGCAAAACCATCTGAGAAATGTCGGTTAACCCAGATGAACAAAAATGAAACCTTTGTGTAATAACAAATACCTATACATCATATATGTATATGAGGCATACATAGTTATATACGGATGTCGTATATATGGACGTTATATATATTATATACGGACGTCGTGTGTGCATATATAGTCACATGTCTAACAATTTAAGCCCTGGCGCTATGCAGAGCAAGGTGTACAATTTTATTTTTATTTATTTGGTAAGTGACAGCTATACATATGGGTGGAGTAAGGTCAAGAATTTGGCACTGATCTCTGTACTGAGCAGAAATAATTTTTAAGACATTGTATCCCTTACACAAAAGTGCACAAGACAAAAAAGGGAAAAGACAATATCTCTAACTAAGACAGGATCTAAGTATGTTCCTCCATAAACATATGAGGTTCTCAGTTAAATGTTCCCCTCATAAGGCCTTTTTCCTGGAGTTAGTTAGATGGAATCTGTCAGGCATGAAGCAACACTCAGTAATACAGGATTGGGTTTCCTCATGATCCCTTAACAGCAATAAAAACCCTCTATGTATGTTTCAGCATGGGTAATATAGGCCTGACATGGATCCTGGTTAAGTATTCAGCTCACTAGCCCACTCTGAATCCAGCATTGTGGTGTGGTGAATACCATAATTACCAGTGCTAACGGGATCCCCACCAGCTTTGTGGTGTGGTGAATACTATAATTACCAGTGCTAATGGGATCCAAACTAGCTTGAGTAACTTAACCCCATATATAACTTTTTTCTGTATAGACACACTATTGGCATTTCACAAACTGGGTCACAAGTGTCTGCCATTTATTATTCATGGTGTCCCTACCTGGATAGCAGGTAGCACTGGCCAAAAAATAAAAATAAAATGTGAAAATCTGTTCTGCAGGAAATGCCAAATTTTTTATATTCATTTCCACTGGAATGAACAGCTGAAGTCTTGTAATTCCTCATGAAACAAAATATTGTAAACTATTTTGTTTTGATCTATAGAAATGATTTAAGATGGACAAAATATTTCATTTTGACTCATAATTTATAATACAATACAATACAGTCAAAACATTGACATTATATTTTGTGATATTATAAACTATAATGACAAAATCTAAATGGACTGTTTCAATGATTTCCTGTAAAAATTTATAAAAGCAATAGTTCTCATGAAATGCTTTGATTTAGTCAAATCCATATTTTCCAACAGAAAGCTGATGTCAGAAATTTTTTTGATCAGCTTAATGGCAAATTTGTTAAACAAGAGAATGACAAATAGTAAAGACATTTCCAGCATAAATTCATGAAATTTTCATGATGTATAAATGTTATGAATCAGATGAAAGTCAAACTATTCATTATTTGTGAACAAAGTGGTTCAAATTCCATTTATTGCTGTTTGATCACATATTGGCTTTGTTTTTTTTTTTCTTTAATACATGCAAGAGAAAGACTGTTTACATATGCTCAACTGTTTCCAGAAAGTGTTCAACACCTCACCAGTTTGGGCCCTCAATTCAGTTTTGGTGGATTCATACAAGACTTCAATTATATGTTGGAAGTCACTGGCTTTTTAACATTTCTTGCTTTGCTTATATGTCTGGGTGGGATAGTCCAGTCTCTCTTCTGCCATTTCAAAATCTGAATGCATTTTGCCAGAAGTAATACAAGAAAGTAAGTTCAAGTTAGAATAAATAAATATCAGCCTGTTGTTAATGTCACATAAAATTAGCCTTGTACATGTCAGACTAACTTTATTAAACAAATGTTAATTAGTAATTGACCATTTCAAAATGTTAATTAATAATTGACCATTTCAACTTGTTATGGCTGTTAGTCTGCAGACAAATTACATTCAGAGACTAGCAAGATTATATACACACCTCCCAGTTTTATATTACTGGCAAAGTAACAAATTAAAAACTAATTAACATTTTGATTTGGAAGGTAATCACACTGAACAAGTAATCTACACTCCCTGGATTGTCACTGCTAACTGCTATGTGGTGATCTCAGTCTATTGCTCTTAAGAGTTCTTCCTTAACACGTCTAAAAATTTTCTTCTACACCTCGTGAATAACTGGGTGTGGCACTGCTTAGCTACATAAAATTATTATTACAGTGTCAACTTGGATAGATCATATGGATATAAAACTAATTTAATTCAGTCTATTGGTGAACCTAATGGACCCATGCACATTCAGAATAGAGGTGAGACCAAATAAGGAAGATACAATACAAGTGCAAACTTGTCAGAAGTTCAGTTTTGGGGGTTTGGTTTGATGTTTTAGAAAGGTTAGGTCTCGTAACGAAGTAGGGTATAATCATTAACAGATTGTAAAGAGTTAATAAATGATTACTAATATCGTTTTATATATCGACAGTTACAGAAATGAGTTTTATGTATAGTCATGTAAAACTTTTCTACATGGCTACAAGAGGACTACTGACCCAAAAATATTGTAGCTGATAATCATTTATTAACATTTCATTTATTGATGTTCAGTGTATGAGATTGAATTGTCTCTCCATTCCAATTGGGATAGTGTAGTGTTAATCTCTTGGTTGGTGGTTACCCCGGAATGTGCTTTTGACCACACTGTGGTTAAACATTAATACCTTAGTTAAGATTTCAGGACTTCCAGATCTAGAGTATCCATTTACCTTATCAAACCAATATAAAAAGGTAGCCACTCTTTATCCAGCAGGGTATTATATTTAAAAAATAAAAATAAAAAGACCTTGCTCACACCCATAAAATAACCCCATTAACGTTACTGTTAATAATATGTCTGACTATAGAACATTCAAGCTAATTGTGTTTGCTTGTGAATCAAAATAGACTGATATAAAGATATAGCACTAAAGGGGTAGTTGTGTTAGTCTAGTTCAGCAAAACAAACAAGGAGTCCTGTGGCACTTTTAAAGACTAACAAAATTTATTTATTGCATGAGCTTTCGTGGAGAAAAATCCCACTTCGTAAGACAATTGAAGATGGGGAACTCTGACAAAGTGGGATTTTCTTCCACGAAAGCTCATGCGATAAATAAATGTGTTAGTCTTTAAAAGTGCCACCAGACTCTTCATTTGTTATAAAAATATAGGTAATACTCCCAGGATATAGAAGTATTTTACTGCAACACTAGCAATTTCAGACTCTGTACAGTGATTCAAGCAGGCTTTAATTGATTAAATACTGTCTGTGTTAAATATATCAGTTTCAAAGTGTTACACCTGTACAACAAAATTTTCCTTAAAAAGCCATACCCTATCCTCTAAATCAGCACAGTTATCAAGGTGAAGAACTCTGAAGTTGAAATTTGCAACACAGAATACACACTGAAATATTAAGAAAAACGTTACATGGGAGCTTATCTTGCATGAATATGCTGCCTGAGATGGATGCTTACATTTTGCCAAGTGTAAAAAAATAACCTATCAACCATTCTGTATTCAAGTTAGACATAACTTCAATTAGGAGCCACCTTCAATTTATTATCAGGTACACAATATTAGACATGCTAGGTAATGTACAAGTAAAGTGTTAGAAGCAGCTATAACCTGTTTGATATCTATGAACTGAACAGCAATTTTTTTACCTTTGTAAATACACATAAAACTAAGACACACCATCCGTAAATAATTATTTTGAAACTATTGCAGTCACTAAGCCTCCAAGTTCTTTGCTGTACTGAGAGAATTAACATTGCCACTTACGCTAATGAGAATGCCTATAACAAAGCAGAACTACCTGCCTAGTAGGACTTGAAAGAACTGGCAGGGATTGATATTTCAGAATCAATTTTCTATAATATTTTAAAATTAATATGAAACAATTCCATTGAAGAATCACGAGCAAACTAATATTTCTCAATTATGACATTTTGCTATGGTAAAGCCACCACATCCCCAAATCACGGCAGTAAATGCAACCTCGGTAGCAAAGGTTACAGGAGTAATGCGTTACATAAATGCATTGGTTGAGGATTATAGATCAGTCTAACATACTTCTGCTTCACCTGTTTTTACAATGATAGGCTCAGAGTTCCCATCAAAGAGTAGTTAATGGATTCGGCTCAAAAGCCAGGAGTTAATGAGTTGGGCTCAAGAGTGAAGTAATTAGCATGAAATCCTGGGACCAGTGAAGGTAATTGGGGCAAGATTTCACTGAAGGAATATTTTCATTGCCTAAGTGCATTCTTATCTCAGGTTAGCCAAGTCAGGTTAATATAGCCGTGAAGACAAGGCATTGTGGGTTTTAACTTGAACTGCCAACTCAAATTAAAGCCCAAGTTATTTTCACCTGAGTTAAAAACACCTGGGATTTTTGTTTGTTTGTTCTTGTGGGGCAGGAGGTTTATTTGTGAATACAGCACACATCCTCTTAAAATGTAAGGTTTGATGCTGAGCACACATAATGCCACTGGTTTCAGTGGAAGGTGCAGGTAATCAGAAGCTCTGAAAACAGATTGCAGAATTCTTCCCTTCGACACTGAGAAAGTGAGGCCCCCAAAAATAAATGACTGGCCATTCTTGGAAATTTGGTTGGATATATTTGTTCTATTTCACTGTCCCCCGTTTTAAAGTTTATTTTCTGTAAAGCAAATGTTTAAAGTGGTAACCTGCTTTGATTTGGTCTGGAACCTCAACAGGGCTTGTTCATTTTTTTCAACTAGGTTGGTTGGCATTTTTGTTTTTAGAACTGCCACTGTTTTGATGTGAGCACATTGAGAACAATGTGTCAGAACCACCTGTTGCTGCTCAGGAGCACTACACTACTAGACACTTATTTTCAGTGCTATACACACCCCTGCTGACAGCAATAATTCTGCTACACAGACAAAAACAAACAGACTGTATTACTCCTGTAAGATTTTGCTCCATAGGAACAGCCTATTGAGATATGCAGCCTCTTTTTTCCCCACAACAATCTTGAGAGAGGTAATATCTTTTACTGGAACAATTTCTTTTGGGAAGAGAGATATGCTTTTGAACCACACAGCGGTCAGAATCTTTCTGCTACGCATTTCAGTTTAACTCAGTAGACAGGATGCACTAGGGATAAATTCAAGATTGGTGTGTAGTCTTGTGACTTAGGTCTTGAATAGCAGAGAATAAGCAGTCACCTTTTCAGTTCATTTTACATCTAGAAGATCCTTTAAAACAACAACAAAAAAGATGTTTCTAAACTGTAACTCCCAAAGCCTGTCTTGTCCCTGTTATACTACAAGCCCTGCTATATATAATGGGTGATATTCTCTGCAGGCTTAGTTCCATGGAAAGAAAGCCTAGCATGGACAGAAGTTCTTTTTCCCAAACTTTTGATGACAAAGGACAGTAAGAGACTGGATGTTGTATGGATGCACAAGGAGGGAAATGGTGCACGGATGGGCGTGCACACCAGACACGGCAGCAATGTTCTATTCTTATGCTAGGGAGAGCTCTAGGAGGTTGATCTTCGGCAAAGCGGTATATCTCTGCACTGCCCTATTGCAAGAAAGAGGCCTGAAAGGCATAGTAGAGCCTAAAGGAGTGGATAGTTTTAGTAGTGTGTCTACAGCACAGCAGCTTTGCAATGTTTGTGTAACTTTAATTTGTAGCTTTGGTTTAAAACGTCAGGATTTTTATTGTTTGCAGTTATGAAGTTATTGTAAATCGTAAAAGGTGCTAATGAAGCACAAAGTATTCCTTCACTATTTTCTGAGCCACGCTGGAAAAAAAATATCACTATTGTTTGAAGAAGCAGTTTCAGCATAGAAGGTGGCAATTTAAAATGTGGCCCTTCTGGTATAAACATTCAGAGAAGTTCTGATGGCTCAAAACATACATACATACATACATCAGTGTCATCTGATCACCCTGATAATAGTTGCAACTCTGATTTTACTCTGTACAGTTTCTAGAATTCAGATAATAAACCTAGATATAGCTCAATAAATCTCTACACCATCACAGGAAAGTCCATGGGGAGTTTGCTTTAGGACACATCTGCATTTTTACAGCTCCTTTCTCACCTAAAACTCTTCTTGACACAAAAATCTTCATACATCCCCTTCACATATTTCCATAAAGATACTAAATATACTATGGACACAGACTATATTTCAGAAATAAACAAGACACCATTTCATCTGCTCAGGTTAAGTGATTTATCAATAGGAATATCAGAAAGTGCATCCCTCCATCATATAAGTGCCCGAAGTAAGGAGAATTTCAACAACATACATTTTTACTCTGATTTTAAACTCTCTTATAAGAATCCACCAACACTTTCCAATGTGGATGCGATTTTTCATAGCCACTTTGCTACAACACGGGGAACTTACCAACATTTGGTTTCTTAGTGCCAACATCAGTTTGTCCTGCAGCTATAAGAGCAACTAAAAACCTTTAAAGTTTCTTATTTCCTGCCCCTGGAGGAAAGCATCCAAAACTCAGCTACTTTTAGTTAGAGCGCTAATATTTCAAACATTCAAGATGACTGGAATCCAAGCACTTTCTATTGCTGCTGAATTTGCAGGCACATTCCTGTATTTAATTGGTGGTCAAACACGTTAACAAAAATATGATAGCCCCCCCCCAACACTGCAACATCCTGTGTGGATAGAATCCTGGGCCCACAGAAGTCAAAGGCAAAATGCTCTAACTTCAGTAGGGATTGAGATTTCACATCCCAGATTCTTTGTGTGTGTTTATTAAGTCAGTAAATGTTTAAATCCTGTATGTTACAGGCTAGTTTTATTTTTGCTATATGTGAAAACAACCCAGTGTTAAGCAGTCAGTTGTTCAATGTATTATTAAAAACGAACATCCCCATTAACATGACAGAATGTGTTAGTAGCTTCCTTGTGACTAGAGAGGAATAATAATAATAATAATAAATAGTTAAACCTCTCCCTCTCAAAAAAAGGTCATTTCACAGAAACCTTAATATTTTATGGAAAAACATGCTAGTTTTGATGAAAAAATGTTTCTTGGGTACAGGATAGAATTTCAGGTCTAAACAAGACCAACCAGAATAGCCAGTGGCCAAGGCACTCAACTGGAATTGGGAGACTCGTGTTCAGATCCCTGCTCTCCCTGATTTGGAGCAGGGATTGAAGAACCATACTACCCTAGCGCATCTGTGTCTTAAAGAGGTGTTTTGGGCAAACTTTTTGAAAGGTCTTGGCTTTATTCCACATTGAAATGAAAACAAGTGATGAAACCTCAGGACTTTTGGTGAATTGTTTTGAATTGTTTTCTGAACAGTCTTACTTGTGATTGAAACTGAAGACACTATAGTTTTCTTAAGTATGTAGATTTTGCATGGTTGCCTTTTTATTTCCCCAAAGTAAAAGAGTAACAATGGGGGATGTTTCCAACTTCTGGGATTCTAAATCTATAGTCCAACGTTTCAGTCTTACTTCCTCCACAAAGCCCACTATTTTTAATGAAATTCTGTCACCCGTCTATTAAAAGTGTTCTAAGAGAGAAACTTCCTCTAAAAGACTCAATGCATTTTGCTCCTGTGTCCTGATTAAGTTGACTCTTCTGATTCTATGCAAGGAAGCTGAACTTCCTCAATGCTAATAGAAGTTCCTGGGAGTAGAGGACACTCTTGCAAGAGCTTTTAGCACTTTGTAGAATCAGGCTACTAAAAGACTGAGCCTCTGACAGATTGTGACTTGCTGGATCATGCTGCCAGTGCTTCATAAATAGTCATAACATTGTGTTTTTCAAGTAAGGTATGGTGTTAATTTGTTATGCACCCAGAGGCACTTGGACCCAACAAACATGTTTTGTATATTATTACTATTCCAATTAAAGTACTATCCAAAAGAGAAATGCGATTTTATTATCTCAAGCATGTCCTATCATTTTAAGGAGGTGGATTGCTGAGTAGCAAGAACACACACACTGCCATGGTAATACAGTTTTAGATTTGTCAGACATAAGGGTAGCATATATCACACAAGTAGAGTGTAGTCCATGGCTGTAAGTTTTGCAAAGCACCACCACAGTAACTTTTTCTATAGAACAGCAAAAAATAGATTTAGCTATTTGAGTATAAATTAAGCAATACATTTTTGCTTCAGTAAACTGGCTCCTATATAGACCACAGGAAACATTTGTGAAGGCTGGTGACCCTTACTGGATCCCTTATCCTTGTTTTGAAGGATTTTGTAGAAAGTTTAGTACAAAATATACTTGAGATCTTTTGATCTGTATAATAGCTCTTTACTTATGCTAAGAAAATTAATATTAAAAAGTAATTTTAGTTAGTTACATCTTAGGAATTTTTCCATTTAGCATTCTATGGTTAGAATGTTTTCTAGTAGAATTACAGCAATTATATATAAATCGGAAACCATGTGTTTGATAATTAATAAACATACCCCATGAATAAATGCCACTATGTAAAACCAATTCACTGTCACAGGTTCCAAACCCATGAACTATGAGAAAGTACAAGGTTTTTCATTTATAGAAAACTAAAGTTTCTAATGTTATAAGACAGGAAATAAATAAAGCGAAAGCAAGTACAGCTAAGAGGGAATAGGAACTTCCTGAATGGTTATTATTGTGATAAACAGTGGCATGAACAAGCTGTACTTTTTGAAAGGGTGAAATGCATTTATTTTGAAAGTAATTAAAATAGAATACAAGCTATTTCACACTTCCACTGACTGCCTGGAATGAAGCTACACGTAATTCATTTTCAAATTCATATTGGTATTCTATTTCAAACTGTACAAACAGTATTGCTTGTTGAACAAGCCTTCTCTACTCCTATTCTGTTTAATCTGCATTTATAAATGTTATACCCCTTGAAGCTATTTCAGCTACAGCCTTTGTACATAAAAAACATTTCAATGTTTTAATAATATTCACACTTCTTGTAAATCCTTTACCAATCTTTGAACAAATACATCAATAGCTCAGATCCTTTCACCCCCAGCAAAATCAAGTAATTGGTGTAATAACTTTATGGTTTTAAAGTATGATCAAATGAATTAATGTCTTTCAAGTATTATAACAAACTATAAAACTATTATACTAAATCATTTGATTAATAAATTTCACTTCTAAGAGTAACATTCTTTTAGAAAGTCAAATTTCTAATCAAGCACATACTTCATGAAGAATGGCTCAACAGTTTTTAAATCCAAAAAGCATACAAGATAAGTAATTGTATTTTGAAAAAGAAAGAAAATTTGAAACCAAAGAGAGAGAGAAAGTGGAGCTTAATGCATATTTGCAAAATTAATATAACATTATAGCATTAGTATCTTGCATAGGTGCTTGAAAAATATATATGATATGCTAGGGAATGGAGAGGCAAGAGAGCTCAAAGCTGTAACAGATTTCTGTTGCTCTAAAACAATCAACAAAAGAGTGCCTGCAAGCATGAGAGAGAGTGTCAACTCCTCAGTCTCATCACCCACTTGGTCAGAATTGATTTTTTTGAAGCATTCCCCAGCAGTGAATAATAAGTGTTCTTATTGTAAACCATTTTATTGAGAAAACAACATACACCCAGGAAAGCAAACTTTTATATATATATATATATAACAATGTCCTGGTGGCTATTGTTTCATAAAAATATATTTAATGGTTACTCTTTGCATAGAATCAGTCATGTAACAATTAAATATGCCTCGAGTACACCATTCTATAACTGGCTCAAGAGTCTATCAATTTTAAAAGTCACTCACTTTGAAAACATTGGGCAATCTGTTAGCAAACTCCTGAAAATTAGGAAGTTAAATATAAAATAAATATATTCTCACTGTACTTTAAAAAAAATAAAATATTAATTAATGCTCTTGTTATCCCCACAGGTTTGTTTTCTCATTATTTAAAAATAAGTAAAATCTGAGCTTACTGATTATTTACACATCTATTACGATGAACAAATTCACTTCAAGAACTCTGAGGACACAGTCTGAATATTTTTACCTTGAAATGTTGATGCAGAATGCTATTCAGATTTTAGAGAGAGAGAATCTGTTTAATCATTGCAAAGAAAGCCAACATTTTTACTTCAGCAGTGAAAATATAGATTCTATTACTTGCACAGGTCCCAGAGGCCTAGTGCTTGTAGGTTTAAGATTGCACTGCAATTATACAATAATGAATGAAAAGTCATATCTTGTGATCAAATAATGCACTATAACGTTACTCAATTGACTATGAAATCTTAGTACCAGTAAGCAATGAAGAGTTATTATTGTTTATCTTTAGAAATCCTTTCCATTTTCTCATATGACATTACAAGTCTCAGTTTTGGGGAATCTAATGAAATGTGGGGCAAGTTTCTCAGTGATGATCTTGGCAAGCCACTGGAAAAAAAATGTCCACTTTTATGAAATAAGAAATCCACTCTCTCAGATTTTTAGATCCTTGGGTGAATGTATATAATGGTTAAATATTAACTTTTACTAATATTGCTTACAAGAATACACTTCTAGACCCAAATCCGGCAACTTGTTTCATATGGATACAAAATTTCACCAGCACAGAAATGTCTGTAGGATTGAAAAACAGATTGTAAACTCTTGGGGCAGAGAATATGTCTTCATGGAGTGTTTGTATTACACTTAGCAAATTGGGGGCTTTGAACACTACAGTAATATAATAAAAAAAAAGAAACCATGGTTGGGAAGAAGTGAAGCCTTCTATTTTATAGATCATATAGCTCGTAGTTAGTGTCTCCATTGTCCCCCTCAGCAAATAATTATCTTCAAAATATGACCCTTGCTGCTTTTCTCATACCATAGTGAAAAAGCTTAAAGCAACATTAGAAAGAACATGAAATGACACCAAAAGCTACAGCTGGTTTACAGTACCTTTTGTTGCAACCTCCCTGCATCCAAATAAAGCCTTCTGAGCCTGTCCGATTCCATCCACCCCCAAGTGGCTGACAGGGAAACTTCAAGCAACACCAGAAGTGACCAAAATCTTCTTGATTTCATTATTTCAAGTCTGTTGAGAACAAGATGAGAGCTATCAAATCAGGAGGGAACACACACAGAAAAACAACTTCCTCTCCCCCCACCCCCAGCGTACAAATTCAATAACAGGTGAAATTTCAGTGAATGTATGGTAACTACACATTTAAAAATTACACTCACATGGCACAAGTAATGAAATAATGATTTCCTGTGGGTACACTTGCCAAGTTACATGCATTTTCCATGGAAAAATGCTCCTTTATTTTAGTTATTTGATGTATGATTGTTTGGTTTACAACTGAGTGAAGGAGACCTAGAAAAGATAGAACAGTATGTCAGAAGAGAGTGGTAGGAAAGAGACCCCCTGAGGAAATCAATGGATGGACTTCACCCAAAAAGAGATGGTGAGCAAGTGGAACTTAGTGTCATCTTAGACAAAGATGGTGGATGTTTGCATGATGATCCAACCCCAACTGATTGGTAAGGAGAAGGAAAGATTGTTTATCCCTCTCCTTTATTGGTTGCTCTTCTTCACAAGCCTTGATCCTACAAGTTGTTTCACATGGGAGGAGCTCTATGCCTACACAGAACAGTGGTTCTTTGAGGCACAGGCTGCCCCTTTGTGTACAGACATGGTCTATCCCATTACAGCCTCTAGAAGAATACATGAAATAACAAATTTTATAAAACAGTGAAGAAAAGGAGAGAAATTGCCAAAAGAAAGCGCCTTAAAGCCTTAGATCCAGATTTATAAAGATACTACATAGGTGTTGATCTGTTCGGGACTGCACTACCTAAATCCCAATGAATCATATATTGAAATGACATTCTATGGGACTTGGGAGTCTAAGTTGGCTAGGTGTTGCAATGCTGAATGGAGCAATATCTTAACAGGTTTTTTAAAACCTAGGCCTTATCGTACAAGTCTAATTGACAGTCAATGGAACATATATACTCCCATGTCTTAGGTACTTCTGAAAAATCCCACCAAAAATTTATGTTGAACTCATTTCTCTAAGGCTTCATGATGGCTGACTGCAAACACATCTAGAGAAGATACCTATATTTGCCTCCTGCTGTTTACTATGGACATCTGACTTCAGAAGATACACATTTCCCATACCACCTGAAGCTGAGATCATAGACTAAGCAGAATTGGGTTGACCAGTTCTTGAATGGGTGGTAGGAGTCTCTAAGAAAAACCTAGGAACCTGCAAAAAGTACGGTAATATTGAAAATACAGGAAATGGCACTTATCCATCCAAGTCAGGACTGACCCAATTAGTCTGCAGAGGAAGACCGCAGCTCCTTTCTAGACCCCCAGTGGTTTCACTGTGGTTCGTCTTAGGCATAGACAGTCTACACATATCTACTGGCAGGATCAGGATCCTGATGTATTTTACATGCTTCTGCACCGAGTTAAAGAGTTTTGCTTCTTGAAGAGAATTTATGAAATTATTTCCCATCTTATAGCCCTCGATCACTTCATCCTGAGAACATGGCAGTACTCAGGAAGAAGAGAACCTTCAAAGATCTCTCAGTAGATCCTCCAAAGTCATTCCATCTGGTGGATTTTGCTCTCCACGAAACAGTAGAAGTTCTGTTTTCACACTGCATCAGTCTCTCCAACCATGTGGCTCTGAGTTGGCTTGGAATAATCTACAAGCTCCCTTCTAACTCTTGGGCAGTTCCATTTAAGTGGCAGTGCATTGCCTGAGACTCCTAAATGATGTCTGCCCCATTAAAAGAGGAGTTTCTAGGTATGGATAAGGACTCCAGACAGAAATATAAAAACAGTCCAGGGTGGCATTATTGTTTGCATGGTTCTCAAGTTGGGCTTGATTGGGGGTGATGCACATTTCCCCAATCCCGTGATTTTTTATTTGAGTTTCAAGTTTGAATTAAACCAAAAGTTTGCTCGAAGCATAATCAGGTGAAACTGCAAAGTTATTCCTTGTTTCACATAAAAAACCCCCACACTCCAACACCTTTATTTCAGGGAAAGGTCAGACCAGGTTCTATAGGAAGTTTCATAACCCTTAGGGGGAAAAAAATGTACCCAAAACCCCCAGAACATCCATCCTTTCAGTGAACATGGCCCAACCTGTGTTTGTGAAACCATGTGAGTTATGGGCTTTGGTGCAAATATTTTACACATCTCCCACAGTTACTTTTTGTGATAAAAATACCAAAAGAATCTTTGTGCCTAATCCAGCTCCTACTGAAATCAATAGGACTTTTGCTTTTAAACTTCAGCAACACACACACTGGATCATAAGGTTTAGATAATGGTTATGGTTCACACTGAACAATGTTCATTAACAAAGTACAAAGTAGACACCAAATTAAGCCCAGGAGTAAATAAAACTGCTTTATTGATGTCAATAGAGTTACTGGTGAAATGCAGTCCTTGACTAGGCAATGATACCGAAATGCTGTGAAACAAGTGAAAAAACTGCGTCCAATCCTGGGCTACTACCACAAATTTCAAAACTTATGCTCATTTACACCAGGGCAGAATTTGGTTCTAGATATTTGCCTGCCTGAACAGGTATAGTCAATAAAACAAACGCCAATTACAGCTGCTCTGCATACTCATCAGCACACTTAAATCCTTTATATTCCTCAGTATTATTCTAAACTCTATCAATTTGAAAGCGATCAGGGTGAAATCAAAATTTATTAGGCTTTCTAAATTCTAATTAGAAACTCAAAGATGTAATGCTATTAGAGCTATAAATAAATGTTTAATAAACCAGACTCACTATATCAATAAGCTACAAGTACATATTATACACTGCTCTGGTGCAGCACTCCTATTCCTTCCATTTTTATAGAGGCATTTTGTATCATTTGTTGATACAATCACAGCAAATAGAAAAATTTCATTTTGCAATTCTGGAGAGCTCTAAATAATCTGCTGTTTGAAGTTATGTCTCTAGAGCGCAAACATCTAAGAACTAGCCGTGCCCAGTCAGACTTAGTAACTAACAATATGGAAACATGATGTTAAATTGTTTGGACTGGGTAAAATAATAGCTGCATATCACACAAAAAAACCCTACCAACACAACAATTGCCTTCCAATAACACAAATAGATTTTTTTAAAAATGTGATTCAATTTACAGATTACATAGTTTATAGCAATACTGCCCGGCCCTTAATTAGTTTTACTCATAATACTGAATTTATATTAATACACAGTATAGATCTGTGCGTTCTCTAGCTAAGTTCATTCAGATGCCAGAAATATGAACTGCCGGCCAAGTTCTGTGATCCTCAATTGAGCAAACATTCCCATTTTGTCAGGAGTCCCAGGTGCTAGGAGTTTAATTAAGATCAAATTCTTGGAGGAGCTCAGCAGCAACGTCTTGCACAGAGTTGGTTCAGTTAAGGGTTGAGATAGTTAAATGGAAGATGCTCTGCTCCTTGCAGAATCTGACCCTTAATTCTCAAATACTGCATCTTAAAATGCTGTATAATATTCAATGATATTTAAAATAAATTATGATCCAAAGTCATTGAATCCAGTAGAGTGTCCCATTGCTGATGTGGCACCAGTTTTTGGTATTTGATACGGGCTCGCCTAGACAGGCTGGTCTGCATAAAAAGGACAACTACTGAATGAAGCGCTTGGCTGAACATTAGAAATCTCTTGAGACTGCAAAAAATCTGTCACACTTACTCTTCATAACCTGTGTGCAAGCAAGAGAAAAATGATTCCAATATATAAGAATTTAAGCTCTCCAAAGTCTTAGTAAATATGATTTTTTAAGAATACATGAAATGTTGGGGGCCACATTCATTCTTTAGCGATCTGCACTGCCTTCACTGAAATTACATCTGAGATAAGTTTGGCCCTAATAAGTTTGGTTAAAGATGCAATAAGAAATATATACTAACACATATAATTTAGGGTTCCTTTCCCCACACTAAGCTAGATGTTAAAATCTTTATTCCTGGTCAGTAGTGCTTTACCCCATGAGTACTTTGAGTGCAAGGATGGCAGAAATTTGGCATAATTAAAAGAAAAACAACTAGTTAATATAAGGCATCCATTATTTGGATAATTACAGGGTCCCATCAATGCTGTGGTGTGGGCCAAAGAAGAGCTTAAGGATGACCTTTTTAATGCAGCTGTTTTTAAGTTGTGTCTGCTTCTGAAGCTATAGAAAGACAAGAACTGTAGTAAGATACTAATTTTTTTCAGTCAAACCTACATAAGAAAGAAAAGATTAAATATAAGCATCCTAAAATTATGACTTATTAGCAGAAAATTTTAGGGACAAATCATTAGATGTCATAACTTGGATCCAGTTACGCCAACTGAGAATCTGGTCCTCAGTTCTTCCAGTTCTAGATTCAAGCTTGCTTTATCATTCTATAAGTAGCAAGTGTTTCTGTGAGCTGCAAAATCATTTTGATGCCTTCATTTTTGTGAAATGCCACTATATCTAAGACAGTAGGCAGGAAAAAAAGTCATTCTAAGGTAACCTTTCAACAAATCATAATGATGTTAAATTACATTGCCAATTAATTATCTACACGATCTCTGATTAATACTTCAATTTTGATGAATGAGGCACCTAAATGATACCAACTGCAATATGTAAATTTGTGTCACATCCCATTTAAGACAGAGCATTTGCACAGATTTTAAATAACAGCTGAATTCTTTATTATGAGCTGTTTTGATCTCTCAGAGATCAGTCTTTCTTGCAAGGTACTACACTGCATTGGAGAGATCCTGAATACCTCAAGTCCTTTTGACATCAACAGGAGCGAAGGACATTCAGGAGGCCCTCAGTACCTCGAAGGACTGGACCTTCCTTTTGCATCACCTCCCATGTGACTGTCCCACAAGCTTTAATCCCATGGTTTGTTTGGTGGTTATGATCAGAGAAGTGTTTTCCCCAAATATCCCCTCATTATCCCTCATGACTTATTAGGGCGGACATCATCATTATTTATTATTATTATTATTATTATTATTGATGTCACCAATACTGAAAAGCTGTTTGCACAACCCATAAATAAGATTTTTAAAGGGGCAAGGTGAGAGAAGAGCCGGATATTTTATTAGCTCAGCATTCTTCAATGCCAGTTGCAGGGTAAGTGGTGCTAAATTAAGAATGCAAAGATCCAGACTCAAGGTCATGCTCAGCTGAAGAAGTGATTTGCAACTCAACTGGTACTTTGAGTGGAAAAGTAGCCACTCATATTCTGAATGTACAGTCCCTTTTATGTTTGCATGCTGTATTACACAGATGTTGACCTTGATTAAGAGCTACAGCAATAGCAAATTGTCCAAGGATTAAGAAAGTTCCTAAGAGTTGACTTTGAACAGTAGGGCATCTCATTGACCAGCTTTGTTGATTTAAGAATGGCAACACATCTTTTTAGTTAGGTGACCGCATTTGATCAAGTCACAAGTATTCTTTTTTAAAAAAAGACAACTTTTAACTAAAAAAGCCTTCTCACTCTGGTTGGTTCTGCTACCATTCATCAGTTTAACTACCTATAAAAATTCACTCACTGTCTCACACATAGATAGCTTGACAGCTCAAACTGAGTATGTGTAACTAAAAAACAGATAAAAAGCAGACCAGAACATAGCTACAGTTGTTTTCTCCATGCTATTTTTTTGCTTGTCTGTTATCTCCCATTTATATTCTCAAATTGTATGCTTTTAAGGGGAGAGAGACGGAGTGGTTTTACTTTATATTTGAAAAACAACTAGCCCACTTTTGGTGTTCCAATAGCCTACATAATGGAAATATATAGGAAGGTAACAGCTTTGTAAATACACATACAGAGACACAAACTACACACACTCAAGCACACATTTCCAGTACTAATTAGATAAATGTACAGGAAAACTTGATTTGTAGACATCTGCTGCATCCATCTAGTGTCATCTGCCAGGTGCCGTCACAGCCTGTGTGAAGGTAACCATTACCATCTCCTTTACTTTGGTAGGAAGCTGTCTCTCTTTCCAGAATTGGGGCAATTACCCATTTACTTTAGCTGGCATGATTGTTTTCTACTTTTAAATTTGTTGTGCTACAGCACAGGGAGCTGTAAGTATCTGAATCTGGTGGAGAAACCTGGAGCTGGGGGATGAGCAGGGAGAGATTGGATTGTCACCAATTCTTCAACTCGCACAAGTGGACTTTGGTAAATTCCAAGGGTTTTTTTGTTTATTTTTATTTTAAAGAGTCATTTTGTTACGACGTTAAAAGACAGAACAACAGAGGCGACACCTAGGGGCCAAAGACAGGGAAAAGAGGCACCGTACACGAAAAATTTCAAGACCACAGTCCGTGGACAGCGTCTCTTCCCAGAAGAGCCCACAGGATGGCTGAGGGGGGTTTTGCTTCAACCCTTTATTTACTTCCTAACACCATAATGTGGAGAGGATCGACACCGAGACAAATCTGTTTCGCAAGGGGTTGTGTAGGGAACGGAACAAGCTCACTCTTTCAAAACACAATCACACAGATTTTTAAAAAGAACCCGAGAGCCATGCGAACTTTCTAATATTTTTTCTGCTCTGAAATCTGAACGGCTGGGGAAACGGGGTAACACGCCAGGACTCCCAGCACTCCCATTAACCTTTGGAGACATGCTCGGAAAGAACGGGGTGAAACAAATCTCACACACGCTGAACATTTCTTTCTTTTCAAAGCCTGACCTGATCTAATAAGCAAGGAGGCAAGGCTCAGCTGTAAGCTGCATTTGTAAGCGTGCCCTGTGCCCTTTGACAAACAGGAGAAATATTTCCAAACTTGGTAAACAGGCTCTCCCCCCAGTAAATTCAGCCTGCCTGTGTCTTTCCAACACGAAACTAACTCTGGCCTGAAATGACTCCTGGTTATCCGAAAAGCAGCGCCTGAAAGCAAATCTACCGGAGGTGGGCGGAGAGGTTGGTGCGGACGGGAATTAAAAACCCACCTCCAATGAAATCCGGGCTCCATGAAGAAGCCAACTCCCGGGAAGGCTAGAGAGCGGATTGGGGGTTAGTTTGTGCAGGAAGCTCGGCTGTTCTGGGGGAGGGATGCCCTGCACTTGGCTCGGAGAAATAGAGCTGAGTTGGGAGATCTCCTCCCGTGGAAGTGCCTCTGGCTCTCTCTCCAGGGAGGAGGTTGCTACAATTACTGCCTAAAGACGCGCTCAGGGTGGAAACCGACCCCTGCCAGCTCGCCGGGCGAGGCTTTCCCCAGCAGTTCTGCAGAAGCAGGCTGCTCCGGCCCACTCTCTGCTCCCCGGGCCCCCGTCCAAAAGTCTCGCTGCTCGGCTGAGCTTTCCAGCGGGATGCTCTGAGAAGATGACCGAGGAGAGGCGGGGGGGGGGGGGCAGAGCAATTCCCCCGCAGGACCCGGTACCCCGCTCTCTTCTGCCTGCCCTGTGGGCTAGGAGAACACAGCCCCGCTCAGATCGGCTGCCACTGCTAGGGACACCGGCCAACTCGGGGGCCAGGGCAGCAGAAAGCGGGGCGAAGAGGCAGCTTTTGCAAAAACCGAGCGCCAGAGCGGCTACAGCGGCGGCTCGCCCCTCTACCAGCCACAGCTGGTGCTTGCTCCCCTGCCCTGCTGCGACCCTGGGCTACGGGGTCCCGGGTCCAGTCACAGCGCCGCCCCCCAAACCGCCCCCCACTCCCCTGGAGCAGGAATGGTTCCAGCGATTCCAGACTCAACGCCGCAAACTCCGCCAGTCCCCATTAGTGGCTCTGACTCCATGCCAGAGCCGACATGTGGCTGGGAAGGGGGGGTTAGAAATCCACAGCGCCGCTGCATGAACCCTATGGGGGCGGGGGTGCATCTCCCCCCTCCACCGCCCAGGCCCCCCATGCAATTGCCAGGCGCCTCTCTGCGGGTCCTTACCTGCAGTATTCCCGGGGCAGAGCGAGCACAGGCTAGAGCATGGAGCAGCGGGATGGAGAAAAAGGATGGCAGAGTTTGGGGTGGGTTTTTTGTGGGAAATCTCCTTCTGGGGAGGAAGCAGTCTGCGGGAGCGTTTGTGGGGAGGAAAGGCTGCAGCCTGCCGGAGGGAAGCCAGGGGAAATGAAACAAAACGCCCCGAAAAAAGAAATCAATCACGGCACAGTCTCGGTGGCGGTGTCAGTCGCAATCCGGAGCTACGAGGTGTAAACGCTGCTGGCTGAATCCTGCCCTATTTCTGCTGCCTGGACCAGAGCTGCCTGACGTCACCAAAGCATTTGCATCTTCTACCCAATAGCGGACACCTGTGCGGGCTCCGGCGCGGGGCTGGGAGCAGTGAATCCCGCACATCCTGCCTCTCCGCCCCGCACAGCAGGTAGGGGGAGAGCCGCACGGAGGACCCAGAGACAGCACTTTAGGAGCAGATTTCTGGGTGACAATCCCTGTTTATCCCAGGGCTGGATGAAGACAGAACCAGCCCCCACATCCACTGTAACCAGAGGGCAAAGTCCTTGCACTAGCTCCAGTTCCCTTGGAGACTTTGATCATGGTGGGTCCCCCCCCTCTGACTCAGTTTCCCTTCCTGTAAAATGGAGAAAATACCACCCCCTCCTGGCAGTCAGCCTTCCTTCATGACTCTCTGAAAACCACACTGCCTTTGGCTGAGGGAAGGTGCTTTAAATAATCTGTTCCTCTTCCAGAGGATGGCACTTTGCCTTTCAGTAGCACCTCCTCTAAACGGGGAAGCCATAATATCCCACCCAGAGAACTCACACTAGGCACAATCCTCCACTGCCCTGCAGCTTGTGGCCATTTACATCAGAGCAAATTGCTTCTAAAGAAGCTGTTGAAATCAGAATACAGTATCATTTTACTCCCACTTGGCTGTGGTGTAAATGAGTGCACAAGATGCAGAGTGATTGTGAATCAGGCGGACTGAGGCCACAATAATATACTGCTATTTTTAGCTTTCCTGTCTGAGATCACTCAAGATAACAGCTCCAGAGCTAAGCAGGGGTTAATTCCCATCCTCCTAGTTGCTCCTCTCAAGCTCAGATGATCAGTAGGAGACTCTGGCTTTTGAATGGCTCAGCCAGAGCAGTGCGGATTGCTGTAAGAGCAGAGTTGGCAGACAAGAAGCACAAGTCAAGTAAACAAATACTGAGGGAAGAAATGCATTACAAGACTGAAAATTTTGTCAGATCTGCAACTGAGGTCTCTTCCGAGTTTCAAATCTCATTTAAGTGATGGGGCAACCCACTCAGGATGGAGGGGATGCTAGGTCCTTATCAGGTTCCACATAATTTAGCATCACACTGGCTTTGGCTGCTGTATGTGGACTCATGGTTCCTCTGTACCCACAAAGCCATCACAGTAGGCCCCCCATTGACACTGCTGGAGACTAAAAACAAAAACCAGGTTTTAAAATTTTTTAAGATGAGCCAACTTGGTGGGGTTATGAAGACCAGCAGCTGCCATACTTAATAAGGCAGACTGGGACTCCCAGACAGAAAGCTAGAGGAGCTGGTTTAATTCCTAAGGAAAAAATGGAAGATGTGTTAGAAAAAAATCATACCTGAGGAAGACTCCCCTGAGTAACGTGTTTCTACCAGAGCCATGTGAAATAGTGTCATTCCCCCCTCCCCCCCCAATTACACACACACTAAAGTGATCCTTTGTCAAGTTTGAAAAGCAACTGTAAAAACATGGCATTCTCTACATGTTTTGTACCAGCAAAAGTTGACTTTGGGCACAATTATTATTACTGGGATAGGAGTGAAAGTTCTCATGTATTTTCCACACAAGAATGTTCTGACTTGATCTGGATTATTGCATTTTGACACAAGCATTTAAAGTCTCATGGTATTTCTTGGGGATCCCTCCCTGAATTTTAGACTCTACCCTACAAATTGAAAGAAAGAAAGAAAGAAAGAAAGAAAGAAAGAAAGAAAGAAAGAA
>ML685834.1:1064993-1145415 GCA_007922175.1 Pelusios castaneus
GAAAGAAAGAAAGAAAGAAAGAAAGAAAGAAAGAAAGAAAGAAAGAAAGAAAGAAAGAAAGAAAGAAAATATGGAACTCATTGGCACATGATATTACTGAGATCAAAGTTTTTTAAAAAGAGTTGACATATATATGAAAAAACATTCATAGTTATGCAGAATATAAACTTAAAAGGGATTTTAAAAGTATCATGCTTCAGATGATTTACATAAACCACGAACTACCTGGGAGTTAGGAAGAAAGTGCCCCCATATACACCCAGAAGGTCCTTGAATAGTTGTCAATTAGAGAAGTTAAACATCTTCTAAAGCAGGATACCGGACAAAACAAACCACTGGTCTAATGAAGCATAACAATTCTGATATTCCTACCCATGAAAGATTTCAGGGTTAATCCGATTCCCATTGGAGTTTTGTCATTGACTAGTTTCATATGACCCCATAGATTAGCAATTTAAATAAGAACTAGGGCCTGGCAAACTTTCAGACACTGGGTTCAGTTTCAGAAAAAACTTCAGATGCTTATCAAAACCTCAAGTTATAAAAAACTGGTCTCAATTTTTCAGAACCAGGTTCTTTCCCTCACTTCTGCTCCTCTCAGGAAATTCCATAAGAACAGGTTTCCTAGATACACTTTGGCACTTCTACTTTTGTCAAGAAGCATTTAATGAAAAACAATTCTCAGAAATTTTCAGCACCTAAAAATAAAGTTGGGTGAAGCTCAGTTCTAACTGTAGGCAAGGACTCATGTGAATTCTTATTTGCACTTGTTTTCCTATCCCGCATGAAAGAGATCTGAAGCTGAAGATTTGGAGTTTGGATAAGAAAAATCACAAATGAAAGAGGTAGTGAATTCTTCATGTGCAGTGTAATGTAGCTCTCTGTAAAGTAATATAAAAGAGGACAAGGAAGATTTCATACATGAAAGAAAGAATGAATATTTCGCAGCTGGCCCAGGAGGTTTATAAGATCAGGGGGAAAAGAGCGCAAGACTGAAATTTTACCATGGAAAATACAGATCTTTAGTGGAAGGCAAAAAACCCTGAGAGACTCTATTCTCTTTCCTGAGGGGCAAATAGGAAATAATATCTGCAGAGACAACTATTCTCCATTTCCTGAAGAAAAAACAAGTTGCACTATTTACAAACTTCACTTATTTAGTGAAAACACTTCAAGTTGTCTAAAGCATTCATTTTGAAACATTACATTTCTCTGGTACTTCTAGGGGTTGAAAAATAAACATGGTTTGCATTATATTTTAAATATATCTCCACACACATGCCATGATGGCAGGGGAGAACCATATTTCTTTTGCATAAATAGATTCCAAATATTTTAACTAATATGGCTAAAGCAGTACAAAAATTTTGCTCATTTTACATAATCTAAGTTTAAGAGCATACCTTGTAGGTGCTGTAATAGATCTCACAGAAATAGACACGTAGGAATAGAGGCCCAGGAAAGGAGTGGCATCATAGAAAGAGAAACATCCGAACATCCTATCATGTTGAGTTGGCAGGGAGAAAATTCCCTCACTCAGCCACTCACTTCAGTGTGATTAATTTTTACTTCAGGAGCAAGTGTCTTGAAGAGAACAGAGACCACACAGCCCGCAGTCACCCAGTTGGTGAGAGTTGTTAGTAGAAGCCCAGATTCTCCCCTATCATTTGCAAACAGAATAGCCCCTTACCACATACCTGACTCCAATCTGTGTACAAGACACTCAAGTTCTGCTGTGATAAAGTCTCATCCTTCCTGGAACGCTGGAGGGAGCCACCAGTGGTGTCAGAATTTGTGAAGGGGGACGTGGAGAGGCTGGCATAGGAATCAGGCAGGCCAGGTACAGGAAGGGAGAGCTCACAAGCTTCAAAAACCGGATGTCGCGCCACCACAGAATTTACCGAGACTGGCAATACAAATATGATGTTTTGCACAGAGCCCCCCCTAACCCCTGGTAGCGAGGTAGCCCCTGTTAAATGGGTGCCCTGGAGAGATGGAAGGGGAATTTTGAAACCTTGGGGATGTCAGATAGCTGACAGTAGCCTCCTGCAGATCCATCAGCATTTGTGGGTTTGGGGACAGAATTACAGTTTATTACATAGGTGAAAACACACTGTCTTCTAACATGTGGCAGAATGATAAAGGTAAATTCTGCCAAGGGACTGCTTTCCTGCATCCACAGGTATTTCAATGGGATGGGACTATTAGTGACATGACTCAGACTTTGAGGTCAGAACGAACCAGTAGGATCACTTGTCTGACCTCCTGCACAATACAGGCCACAAAACCTCCCCCACCCACTCCTGCCATAAGCTTTTAACCAATGACTGAGTTATCACAGTCCTCAGATCATGATTTAAAGACTTGAAGATCCAGAGAATTCAGCAGCAAGTGAGCCATGCCCCATGCTACAGAGGAAGAAGAACAAGTGCCATGCAGGATATGGAAGCCCTTCCATATTAGAAACAGTGACTGAACCAAGGGCAGCTTTCCAGGGAAAAACAGAGCAGTTAACACAATGCTGTACAATGTTCATGCACCAACTCTAACATGTCTTTTTAAACCACACGAAAACATAATTTGACTCACCAAACACAGAATTCACTCAATCATTAAAAATAATCAGGACCATACAATTTCCCATCATCTGAGGAGCTACACATCCCAGAAAGAAAGACCAGGACCAATATTCTTAGACTTAGCTCCACATTTGGGTACCTAAATGTGTTGCCAGATTTTCAAAGGCACTGAGCACCCCACTTCTTACTCTTTCCATATCAGACCAGGGTGCTCAGCATCTCTGAACTTTTTAGAAAGATACAAAATATTCAATCTACTTATTTTACCTCCTTTTTAAAAATAAAATTGTTTAATAAATACTTTTAAAAATTTAAATTAATGGCTAGCACTCCTCTCTGTCCTCCAAAAACCCTCCTCCGATCTTTTAATGAGCTGACATCTTCCCCTGCTTATCTTTGCAGTGTACTGGGAATAGAAAGTATCTAGTTAAGCTACCGCAACTGGCATCTATGTTACTGAGATATATTCTAATACTTCCATCGGCAAATGTGGCACTTTTTGAAAGGTGTGATATGTAGTGTCATCTCTGAAGCTTGGATGTGCCCCAAGATACTCTTTGCTGTTCACACAGCTGGCAACGAAAATGACTTTCCGAGATGGGGTGGAAGAAATAAACCAGTATCACTATTAGAGATGAAGAATGGATAAATTCTTAACATTCAGAGAGGGAGGAATTTGAAGGAATTAAATGCAGCAATTATTTCTAACTGGAAAAGCAAGGGGCCCTAAATATTAAAAGAAGAAAATATGGATTGAAGAAGAGAAGATAGATATGGATTGAAGAGAGAAAAGAGGAGAAAAGGGGATTATTTTAGGTCAGACACAGGGAATGGGGAGTTTCCTGATGCAGAAAGAAAGAAAAGCAACACACTGCAGTTCCTTGTCAGACAGAGATTGGACAGTGATCTGTAATGCTGAACTGAAACCAGCTCACTTGAAGATGAGAAAAGTCTTTTCTACAGATAAAGTATGCTGAAAACTAAAAGGCCAAATGAAAGTTCTCTGGAAACTCAGATGAATTGAAGCTACTAGGTAAGATAGCTCCAGTTTCCCCATCTCCCAGGTTCCATATTCTTGCACTAGAATGCAGAATCACGTTTTTAAATACATCAGACCTGAACCTCATTTACACCAAGGCCACTTTACAATACTCTGGCAGTATTACGGGGCCTTAAATTGGGAGTAAGTTACAGTAACACCACTTTAAAGGCCCCATGGTTAAGTTGTCATTGTTGTAAATAAGGATTCAAGCAACTGAGCACTACTGATCTGGATTTCTGTATCCAATTGTCCCCATTAGCACCGAATCCAGCTGAACTAAAACCTAGGCTCTTTCTGGATCTTAATCCTTTCCCCAGCCCACTCCAGCATACATCCTCTTTTAAAAAGAAAAGTAATCCAAACCCATTGATTGCATCTTCAGCTCATGGAAGTTTACAAGAATCTGAAAAATTATGAACAGAGTAAAAAGACAGTCACATATTTAAAAACAAACAAATGAAGAATCACTACCACATCACACAATCACCTTCAAGAGCATCTACAGCAACTAGTTTGTGAAACCAGAATTTAAGAAGAAGTGGGGCTCTTGTTTGAGGAGTTCTGTTCTAAATTCACTCCTGCATCATAAACCTATAACTGAGGAGTAACATGACCAACATAGGTAAGATTCCCCAGTTTCCAGGGGTGCAAGATTTTAAAAAGAAATTAACCAGGTAATAAATACTCCTAAATAAGCTTGGGGTGGAGATAAACTTCTTCGAAAATTTAGGTTTTACATATAGCAAGTCATTTCTTTTAGTATCCAAAATCCTACATGAGTTGATATGTTCTATAATGGATCTGGTTTCAAATTATTTGCTATACGACCAGGAAGCTGGTGAAGTGACATGGCAGAGGGATTTATGACTGTCATTTTTAGTGACTGGAACCAAGAACCGGAATCAATATTGATTAAAGGAGAAATTCAGGCCTATATTCAAACACAACTAGACACATATTAAACAAATACAAATGTGACAGGGGGTGATTCAAATTATTAGAAGTCTGTCTTAATTTCTGATTAAGATGAAAGCATGTATCTTTGCCATACACATTTACTTAAGCCTTTTCACTTCGACAGTGCATAAAATTATCCATGCTAACTCTCGCTCTTACTTTTATATCAACTTAAAATTTGTCATCTTTCCATTATCATCTTGGTCAGAAACGAATAAGGAGCAATAAGCTTAATGGCAGCTTCAAATCGCTAGAGATTATGTCAGTCTTGTATACATTTTCCATTATAATTAGCATTTATAGTCACTTAAGTCTGTGGTCATCGACATACAAGCTCACATATTTAGAGCCAGTTCCTGGGGTGCCGCTGAAATGCACAGATCCCTGGGTGCTACACAAAAGGGGTTTAAAGCTAATATTTGTAATCGCTTAACCAAGTCATTACTCCAAGCAGGGCCAGTTTCCTAACTTCTAGAATGCAACAGCTAGCAGTACCCATAATATAGTCAGAGACATAAATTATGTAAAGGCATTCTGGTCGCACACCCCTTTTTCATTGGCCACACCCTCTCCACCAGTTTTGCTGTCAGCAAGGAGTACATGGAATGTACAAGCCCTTACATGAGCTATACGCCACTGAGGCTGATCCTCCGCTTTAGGGCCAGTGTTGTGGCTTGAGTACCCATAATGTACCAGGATTCTAGCCCAATATTTCATCAATATTTTAGTAAATTATCACACGTTTGATGAAGATAGTGTGCCAATGGATTCTGGTTACCTTGAATGACAATTACAATGCTTCATTCTTGCTTTGATAGTTGTGAGTTCCCACCCCAAAAGGTAACAGATGTTTTATACCAAAGGGAAATACTAAATGTAGAAACAGTATCTTGATTCATTTCACAGCTGTAGTCTTTTTTTGATTTGTTCGTAATTTTCTACACTACTGCTTCCAATCTGATTCTGTCTGGACCTACGATGACAATAAGAATGGGATAACAGATGATGAGCTCAAATACTGAACACAATCATACTCACCCTACATGTACCTACGATCAATATATCACTTTGAGGAAGAAACCATCAGCCACTGGGCAAAGTTTGGAATATAAAATGTCACAGAACCCAAGATACATTTCTTATGTACTAGAAGCTGTCAGTACAGATAGCTTGACATGGTGTAAAAGCCACAGAATGAATGGCTCATAATAAATAGTCTCAGATTAATTAAAACCAATATAGTACATTGGTACATTTTTCAGCAACTCCCTACACGCCCATCTCCCTCTAAAGAAAACATGCACATGGCTAAGTTCAGTGCTAGTCTGAACAGATGCTACTCTCATTGATTGGACTCATTTCAACAGGAGTGGCACTCACTTCCCACAAGTCTGATTTGGCTCTAAATTTATGAGTCAATGTCTTCCTCCAGACACAGGGGAGAGACAGTTGTTGAAGTCAGTGGAAATTATGTATATCGCGAGAGAGAGAGAGAGAGAGAGAGAGAATTAGGCCCTGTGAGTACTCAGAAAAATAATCTGACTACATAGTTTTCTTAGTGTTAATTATGAAAGCAACTGAGTTAAGTCATAGATAAGAACTTGGTGAATACACACAAGTATGTCCACGTCTTTCCCCTTATGCTCAAAAGAAAGTTAAAAATCCCAGAACTTTCAGAAACAACAGAAGTCCTGTGGCACCTTAAAGACTAAAAATTTCCTTCTGGCATAAGCTTTCATGGGCTGCACCCCACTTCGTCAGATGCATGAAGAAATTTGTTAGTCTTTAAGGTGCCACAGGACTTGCGTTGTTTTTGCTACATACAGACTAACATGGCCCTCTGGAACTTAGAACTTTCAGGGTTATTATAATGCTTATTATAAGTCATAAGTCAGATTAAATATATATTTTACAGTAATGTCCAGCACATCCAGTCAAGAGTCAGGTCCCATTGTCCCTACCCCAAACGGTTAAATCCAACAGTTACACAGGATGCAACAGACAAAGGTCTGGAAGCGAGTGAGAGTATCACACTAAAACAGAGTTTAGCAAAAATACCTGAAGTCTCAACAAGCCACTAGCATAACGTACCACAGTGAGCATGAACTCAAGCTGAAATGATACATGTGAGCAAGGATGTATGTGCTGTGCACTCTTTTTATCGTCCCTACAGAGAGATGGCTGGAGGGGAGCCTGGAAGGCTGCATACAAGCATGGAGGACACAGATCTTCAAGAAAAAAATCTGAAACAAGATCTCAATGAGGCACGAGTGGCAGAAAGGAAACCCCTTACAAAGTAGCAGTGAGGATGGAGTAACATGACTCACCGAAGAATCAAGTGATTTAGAGCAGGTCCCCAGCCATTTACAATTTCTAAAGGCGAGAGGTGCAATTTTAGTAATATCTCAAATTAAAGGGCCAGCCACTCCATCTTTGAAATGATCGTTTCTTTGCTGGAAAAGTTCTCTCATTCAATCAATCTATTAGCAGCCAGCCGAAACCCATCCACACAAAAATAATTGGCTATTGATGTACAGTAATTCTAAAAAGTTAGTTTTATCTTTTTTCACTGCCACAGAAAGATGTCCTTTCTATATATTTGCAGGCATTATAAATAGTTATCGCAAAAAAATATAATCTGAGAAACATCTATTTTAGGAATATATTTTAAATCATAAAGATATGTTGCAAAAAGTCACTAGCATTGGACCTATTTTTGTGCACAAGTCCATAGTAAGTAGAGATCCCTGTTATACTGGACTTTCACTCTGTTTATAAGTAACTCCATGATACATAGCCTCCTCTGTGTCAAAGGCCTGGAATGTAGGTCTTAATATCTTCCAGCAGACATTAAATGTTACATTTGAAGGAGATCACCTTCTCTTCTCTGAGGAAAAGAAATGAAAGGAGATATGGAAAAGAAAAGGAAAAAAGAGATATGTCCTTGACTTCCAGTTCTCTGGGTGAGCCATCAATGAGTACCAGCGTTCCCAGAGATTGCAGGGATGAAGAAAGAGTGCGCCATCACTCTCAGGATGATGGCTATGTATCTGTATCTCAAGTGTAACAACATGCCTTCATTCTGTATATGTATTATTTTTACTCACTATGTATTATTTACTCACTATGTTAAAGGAAGTTTCACATGAAATCTTATTGAAAAAATATAACTTCATATCATATTACATACAAACATGGAAAGAAAAAATATCACAAGTGGGTGGAAAAGATTTAAAATTACAGTACATTAACCTGGATCAGCTGACACCTGTTATTCTATACCTGGAATGAGACAAAGGAAAAGAGAACCTTAGAAAAACTAAATTCTAAGATCCTTCTCTAATTAAATCAAATAAATACTTTTCACTGCCAGCTGTGACACATGCAGTAGAAACATGGGCATAATTGAGCAAAAACGAAAAGTTGGATTTATCACGAACTAGTATTTTCCTCTTGTACATAATATCATTGTCGTAAATGTGCATCCAAATGACTCAGCATTAAAACATCAGGACTACACGCTACAAACCATGTAGTGACATTAGATCAATACATAACTATTAATACTAATTAGTTCTTCTCATCAATAGAGCTCAAAACACTTCACAAAGAAGGTAAGCATCATTATCCCCATGTGGGGAAACTGAGGCAAAGAATAGGTCAGTGACAAGGCCCGAAATAGAATCCAGAGCTCCCAAATCCTAGTCCAGCAGTCAAACCACGAAGCAACACTATCTCAAAGTCATTTTCTGAAAGGAAATTAAAGATCCATTGGCTGTCACATATAGTATAAATTCAGTTACTTGTTTGCTAATATAATGAATACTGTAGACTAATTAACACATTTTTATCATTTAAAATGTGAATTCAGTTTCAGTTTCCATAATACCGCTGAGATTTAAAAAATGTGGAAGACACATGTACGCACACAGGTTTTAACATGGAAACTCTTGAGGTTTGAACTGAATTCTGTTTCTCATGCATTTTTACTATCACCTTCAGTTATGTCTACAATTTCCAAGGCCATCCCCCCACAAACGTGGCTGCTGCTCTTACTGCAGCTCCTTAGACCTCTGTCTTCAAGACCTCTCTCCTCCTTGCAGCTTTCCAGGTCAAGCATTCTTTCTGTCTATTTTTGCTTAGCCTGAGATGCAGAGATCAGACCTCCTCATACACTGCTACCACCGCAGATTCCTCCAGTCGGCCCCTTCTACAGTTTAACAGTGCTTTTTCCTCAGAGCATACTCCCCTTTGATGGATGCATTAGGGTACTGCCTTTACCTACATGATCCCATCCGATGTCTCAAATACAAGGAGTCATGAGAAAGTCACCTAATGTAGCTGCATGCTCATGCACAACAAAGGCTTTTAGCCACAGTTAACTGCCATGACAACTTAGCTGTCCTATAGATACTAGCAGATGTTTACTTTAGTTTCTGTCCCAGGCCTAAACCAAGAACGTAGATATGCAAATTATATATTGCTGCCCTTCGGGAGCACGTATGAAGTCCCCGTCTCCCGCCACCAATAATCAGCCATGGAACAGAATGTCTCCACCCCAGGGGAAGAGTGAACTTCTCCAGCCCTGCCCCCTGAGACAGCGACACAAGCTAACGACTCTGCTGGCCCTATGGTAGGGCCGCCATTTGGAAGAAAGAGGGCTGCCCTCCCCCAATTTTGGAGCAGGGGTCTGCTCACAATGTATGCTCAGGCAGAGCTCTTAGCTGCCACTGAATTACACAGCCCCCAACAAGAATACTTGGGGTTTTGGGCAGCTATGTGTAGGATTTAATTATATTTTTGTACTCAAACCAAATCAGTTATAAGGATAGCAGGTAACTATTTACCATGCAGCCTCATAGTTTTTACCAGTACTTAACAAGTGTCTGAGTCATTGCCATATACACATCAAACAACTTCAGACTACCAGATTGCAAGGCAAGGAAGGAGCAGAAGAGAGCAGAGAGCAAACCCACAAAAAGGATAAAGCTCTTCAGACGGGGGAAAAAGGTACACTTTACAGGCTGTAATCCCCCTTACCTGGGGGTCTGCGTTACAAGTTTGTAGAGGCCCTGAAAAAACTTGTGCTTTCTTCAGGCTGCAGTTATTACAAGTAACCAGCAACATTAAAAGT
The DNA here is from genome assembly GCA_007922175.1 of Pelusios castaneus. Classification (NCBI taxonomy): domain Eukaryota; kingdom Metazoa; phylum Chordata; order Testudines; family Pelomedusidae; genus Pelusios; species Pelusios castaneus. The sequence continues at coordinate 1,074,706 of ML685834.1, forward strand.
GCAGCTTGCTCCTTTGCAGGTTAAACCAAACAATACACCCCCCCCCCCCAAGGTATTTACCCACAGAGAAAATAAGCTAGATGTACCTCAGGCTACCTATTTGGACTTGCTTCTAATACAGGAAAATCCTCCATTTCCCTCCAGAGCCCCTTTTCCTACTCAGCTCACTTCTGAAGCTGTCAGGAGACAGGCACCAGTTTCCCCACAGCTGAACTCACTCCACTTGGCAGATCCCCACAATAAGGAGAGGCAGCTGTAGCCCTTCTAGTTTGAGATGGGTTAACCCCTTCCTTGCTTCCCCAGAGTTTAGGGACAGGACTTTCAGGGGAAAAGCAGAAGAGAGCAGGGAGCAGACCCAAAAGGATAAAGCTCTTCAGACAGGGCTCCCACATGGGTGGGGGTGAGGGGGGTCCACTTTACTAGACTTCTAATACCACATGCCGGCTTGTGCCAAATCACTTTGAAAATATAACCGTTTCTTTCGATACCTAAAGACAGAGTAGCAATCTAACCTCAAGCACCCAGTCTTTAATATCTTTTCCAGGAGTAAAAACATCCTCACACCAGCACGCTGTTTTCCTAAATCATAAGAGCAGCAACATTCCTCATGGACTGTTTCTGAAATTTTTCATTCTATGAACTTTCCACATTATTGAAGGAGGTAAGACAACTATGCCTGGCCTAGACAGAACACATGCAAATTACTTCACCTCATGATGTATTTTTAGCTGCTGCTTTTATCACTACCAGTACAGCACTGGTTTCTACAAGCTAACAAGAATGGACAAATAGTTTGTATTTTTAAAGGGTACATGGAATTTCCTTCTAAAGCTAAAGATTTAAAGCTAAAGCTAAATCTTCATATGAACATGTCCTTCCTTGTGAAAATAATAAACACTTATCAACTATGTATGTTTTAGGCACCTTCTGAAAGACCATTTCACTCAACGTAATCCAGAATTTCATCTCTCCCTGGTAATTATTCTTTGTGAAATAGATTTGAGTTCTGTATTCTTATTCAGGCAAAACTCCTTTTACAGTTCAATGGGCATTTTGCTTGAATAAATACTGAATAAGGACATCAAAATTTGGGCAACAGCTTAGCCGACTCACCTGCAATAATTTTTTAACTGAATTTGATTTGGGGAGTGAGCTGGATGGGGAGGAGGATCAGATTCACAAATATATTTATGAATAAATGTATTGAAATGTATTATTTGTGTGATTATTATATGTTGTCTGATTACTCACAAACTACCATAAAGTATTCACAAGCGTTAGTACAAATGAGTATTCAAAAATTTATACTAGACATATGCTATTCGTTATTCTCCTTATTAAAAGTTACAATCATCCAGAAACAATGCTGTGTAACTTAGGTGACCAATCACAGGCCATGATATACAAATAGAATCATAGAAACTGGAAGGGACCATGAGAGGTCATCGAGTCCAGTCCCCTGCACTCACAGCAGGACCAAGTGCCCTCTTAACCCATCCCTGACAGGTGCTTGTCTAACCTGCTCTTAAAAACTTCCAATGATGGAGATTCCACAACCTGCCTAGGCAACTTATTCCAGTGGTTGGAATAGGAAACTGTCACAAAGAAAAGTAGCAGAAAAACCCATAGGCTGAAAAGTATTCAACTATTACAATGAGTAGTTATTAATAACGACTTCAATAGCACAGGTTGAGGATTGCTCACAAATGATTCACAAACAGAAAAAGATACATTTGCAATGAATATTATCCACAATTAATAAAATGACCAGATACCTACAATGTATTCTCAGCCCCCAACATTTTCACAAACACATAACACAAGTGAATGACAAGTATAGTCACCCTTTATTTTATAGCCATATTACAGAAAGGACTGTTTACTCGTGAGTTGCATCTTATCTAACATTATTCAGAGCTTTGCTTGCAAATGAAATGACTTATCTATATTTTGATAAATAACCTCATTATTCTGTTGCAAATTAATCCAATTTTCAATTAAACATATTGTCATGTCCTTTTCTGAGCAGGAAAAGCATTCAGCTCCCCAAACAGTTTCAAACTCTCTTGTGGGTGCATATCCAATCCAAACATGGTTCATTTTTCTTTGGAGGCTTTATCCGTGTCTGGGCTCTGGGCTTAGCTCTGAGTGAACTGGCTATAACACAGTAGTTACAGCTCCCTAGAAAATGACACACTATAACTCTATCAAGTTTTTTTTTTTTTAATTAGGTAGGATAGGTATTTTAGCTTAGCAAGGTCTTTTATTACCTTGGATCGCTATGAACCCATTCTGATGTGGGTAGTGAAGACTAAAAGATCCAACTTTTTATCAAAAGCCATTTATTTTTAACCACCATCTCTCGATTAGTAATAAATTTTTGTTTTTACTGTCACTGCACAGCACGCTATATGGTACGTCAGAGCACACAAACATAGACAGGCCTTCTACAACTGTTTCCATGAGCTTGGACAACACATAGCTGTCAGATAGAAAAGCATTCTGAGGTTTGGAACGCAAATAAATACAAGTAGTAGTCTTTATTGGTTTCACAATTTTCATAGCCAGTGCCTATCATTAAAAGCAACATTTGTAAACAGAGCTGGGTTTTCCTGGCTTTTTGGTCAGCTATGTTATTTTGCATGGAACAACAACTTCATATATTAATTAATAATGGGTAAATCTGAAAAAAAAACTTGATTCAGATCAATACGCAGAAGTTTGGTGCCACTAACTAGTGATTTTGGGTCCCTGAATTTTAGGGTGTACAACCTGAGACACCTGAAAGGTGACCTGATTTTCAGAAACACATATCAGCCTTGTTTAAATCAAGCTCCTTTCAAATATCGCACATTGGGCCCCCTAAAAAATTGAGAAATCCATAACTACTAATCATTTTTACAAATCTTGGCCTGGTGTTTAGCTAATCTGGCCTTTTTAGCACACAAAATTCAGCTGGAAATATCATGAAAAGCTATTTTATGAGATTGTAGACACTTCCACCCATCATTTAGGCCATATGTACATAAAAACAACCTTGGTTATAGTAATTAAATATAGCTCCTTTCATCTGTAAGCAATTAGTTCTGATCTCATTAACAACAGTATGCATCTGAACAAACATCACTGAAGTGAACAGTGTATTCTTGTGTCAGTGAGGTCAGAATCAAACCCTGGAAGTGCAGACAAAAGAGAAAATGCGAAGTAATTAATGAAAGCTAACTGAAAATCTTCAGCCCTGAAAATAGTTCATTTCAAGTTTGGACAAGTGTTCAAGGCAATTTGTATTTCCTCTACATCAGTTCAGCCATCTCTATTGTTATTCCAGTTAAATAACATTTATTTTCATTTACATTGCTTGCAAGTGAGTGATGTTTTATAAATATGGCCTGATCACTCATGAAATTCCATCTGATCACTTCATAAGAAATTCTATACCCAGAAAAAAAAATACAGAGTTTGGCTATCTAACAAAATACCAGTTTAAGGTAACCCTGGGGACAGCTCAGGGATCAGACACTTTTAATAACCTTTCTTTGTACTTCAGTTCAAATTCTAAGAGTTTTATAATGCTTGAAACAAATTCTGCAAGCTGCTCTATACAGGTGGACCTCTGCACCTGTAAAGAACCTCAGGTAGGTCTGCCCATGTGCATAATGTGCAGGAGCAAGGCCTTATATTTTGCTAGTGAGTTTTATGAATCTGTTCTGTAAGTAAATCATAAACCAGCAAGACAAAGTCACTTGCCTCTCTAGATGTCTATAATCCATTTTAGTCTCCATTTCCCTTTTGGCATCAAACCATGACGTTGATGAATTATAAGTAGAATTAAAGACTCATGATTCCATGTCTCATTATGCTATCCAATACTTCTTTCCGAGTCTGCAAGGGGCACATGGAATTCTGCACTGTTACATGTATTCTCATGTTTCACTGGATCTGTTGGCAATTTATTCATATGTAAATTGATATATCCAATTCAAAAGCCTAGTGGTTAAAAAGGATCTTTAAAATCATAGGAGCTTTTTCCTCAACTGTGCTTTTTAAAAATCCATTTACAAAACTGCAGTGGCTTTCATAAGCTGTGAGTTTTTTTAGTTCTTCAAATGCAGAAACTCTGCTCTTATAGTCAACATAATTTCCCCAGTATTTGTCTTTAAAACACTTCGAGCAGTAGCCACACTCCGCAGGGCTGAATGTTATTTTTAGGCATTTATTCTACATCTATCTTCCCTCTTCCATCATAGAAGTAAATGTCTTCTCTTCTGAACAGATGAATATAATCACTTGTAACAAAGCTGAACAGTGGTACTTAGCCACAGCTCAGAGCTCTGCCACTCCAGGGGAAGCAGTGGAAGGCATTCTGCCTCAAGGAGGCACAAGAGCTCCCGGAGCCCCACAGCAGTTCTGGTGTAGGGAATCGGGATAATAAGCTGTAGCTCTTTAAACATAAAGCAAATTCCTCCTCATGCAATTGCTAAGTTTTGCTCCTGGCTGCCATATAAGAAGGGTTTAACCATGGTTCTATCTCTTGCCCCTTTTCCAGCAAATTGTTCACAGTGGGGTAGTGCTTAAAAACAGAGGGGCTGTGATTGTGAGGAAATCTTATGCACTACACACAGGAGGAGGAATACAATCCTAACGCTTCCTAATATGGCTGTGTATTGTCAACCCGTGACTATGAGAGGTCATTCCCCGTACTTATGTAGTGCCCAGCTCAGTGAAGCCATTTATATTCCAATAAATAACAGAGATAGACAAGGTTGGCAAAAGTAATATCGTTTATTGGGACAACTTTAGTTGGTGGCAGGGACAATCTTTCAAGCTACACCGAGCTCTTCCTCAGGTCTGGGAAAGATATCCCAAGTGTCTGAGTTAAATACAAGGTGGTACAGATTGGTAAGCATAAGGAGTTCATACATGCTGTAGGAGACCACTTAAAAGGAAGTGGGCAATTAAGAGTTTGCAAGCGTTAGGGTGTGTTATAAGTTATAATGAGCCATAAAACCAGTGTCTCTGTTAAATTCATGGCTTTTAGTGTCCAGCAGAGTTATGAATACACGTTTCCAAGCTCATCTTTTGAAGGTTATGCAGATTTCCTTTGATGCGTCTTTGAAATAATATCATAATAATATTCATTTTTCTCTGTTGTTCAGCTGTCTGAACGAGTCGAGTCTCTTAGATCTTTAAAACAGGGTTGTAAATTTTGTGCGGACAAACTTTTTGTGAAGATTTTTTGTATTCCTTGTGCTCATTTGGCCCTACCACAAGAACAGTTTTGCTACTGACAGGGCCACTCACTTGTAGTAATTTAGATAACCACATTATAGCCTCTCTTTTATTTTTTAGCTTTCCATCGTACTTTTAATTTTATTTTTGTATCATCAACAAATAGAGAGGTATCAGGTGAAAGACGCCTGAGGATCTTTTTGGCAATATTCTCCAAATCAACAGATTATAAAATTTTGAATAGCAGCAGCTTAGTTAGGAGAGTAAGTAGATAGATCGTTAATGTTTTGCTCTTCATAACTTTCCTAGATTTAAAAAAAAAAAAACCCTGAAACTTAGCAAACGGTTAGTATCATAGCTCTGGCCTTTGCAGCACCTGCAATTACTTACTAACCATGACCCTGGTCTGTGGTGTTTAAACCTTCCTGTCCATTGCCAGTATGCCGTCTGATGAAGAATGAATATAAACAGTGTTTTTAGTAGAAAATTCATATACAGCTACACAAAAGAAATCCCCTGATTCAGCTTAAACAGTAAACTTTGTTTCAAACTGATTGAAAAAAAAATATCAAGGCTACTCACTACCTAACTAAAAAAGTATTTTATTAATTTGTTTGCTCTTTCTAGCTCTCAATTCTTCCCAAAGACTGTTTAAAAGGGAGTTGTTTTTGTTTTTCTAGGAGAGATGTCTTTGCATTATTAAAGTCCTTTAATAATCTAAAGCTTTACAATTAAAACACATTCTGGAAATCCTTTAAGTACTTCATTTTACATAAGTGCTGAGAATATAAAGAGCATTTGAATTGGACACAAAGTACAATTTCTTTACAAGATCAGATGTTCAAAAGATACATTATTCTGCTAACCTTTAAAGTTCAAACTGAAAAGACAAATGTGTTTAATGCTTGAATCGATTCAGAAGTTTCCAGGTAACTGAAGTCCAGCCATGGACATTATTTGATAATGTTAAAGCCTTTTATGTTAATTACTCTGATTTGCAAATCAAAAAAACCTCAGATCTTAGACTGATTTCATATTTAGCCCCTTTTAAAATACAATTATCACTCCTTTAGGCTGCTTTGTTTAGCTTTCTGTTATTATTTGTTCTGGATTTTTATGTTACTCCAGCACCCACTGTTCTTTACTCAAGAGAAAATGATCACCTTATAAGTAAAATAAGCACTCAAAATATTGCTAATTTAACAGTTATTTGGAAAAAACGTAGATTTAGCTCTCTATGTTTTTGATATCTCTATTGAGTCTTCATGAGCAGACTGCTTCCCATACATGGAATCCCACTGCCTTCAGCAGGAATCCATGTACAGGCTGAGGTCAGCCTAACATGAACCTAGTTGCAGGAGTCACGGTCTAGCTCTACATAGCTCCAACTTTTATGTACCTCTAGAATTTTAAACTGTATTCTTGTTCCTCACACCTTGTATTTTCTGCAGCATGTATCACATTTCTCCAGTATTAAAGCTACAGGTAGAAAGACCTGCTGAAGATGCATGCCCACAAATGCTGGTCAACAGGACTCTTGCCTGCAACATGCTAATGGGAGGAGTATCCCACGAGAGATGCTGAGCAGCTGAGCACCGTACCTTCCCCTTCCACTGAACATTTAAGACATTTCTCGACCCTGCTCTAAGCATTTATAGATGGATCCATTCACATCAGGATGGTGCTTTTTGTGTTTGAAAGTCTAGGAAGGCCCCTTTCTCCTCTACTAGGGCCAACTCTAATGTACTCTTAAAAACATGCATGCACCTGAAGCATATAATCCAAGGTGTACAGTCTGTGAGAGAAGAAATTATGCTGATGATATCGGAAATCTATGATAATATAGAACAGCCCCAGACTGGCTTGTGCTCCAAAACAGAAATAGTCAGCAACTAGAAGAGGACAGAAAGGAAATAATAAGGGTCTTTACTCCATTTCAGAAAATTAAAAATCCTTGGTGAAAAGACTAAATAGCCTATTCTCACATGACACCTATTGCCTATAATCCAGCCTTGCACTGTAGATTATGTGATAGAAATCCATGTAACAGGAAAAGAGTAGGTTTCCTGGTAAAACCCCATGATGAATCTGCAACCATTTATCCTAGAAATATTATTGAACTTATCAATAGTGAGGAGTGACTCTCAGTTAATTCACCATTACAGACCTGCCTCATTGGGCCCTAAGATCCTCTCTCATGTTATTCCAAACGACAAAAAGGCCTCTGTTCTTCATATTTGTCTACCTTGAGGATGCTGGAAGCTTGCTGTCTGTTCTTTATTTTTTTTCCACTCCAACAAAGCCACAAGATACAATAACCGAACCCCGTGTTAATTTTTTGTCATGAGGTAGCCAGCTAGCCTTTGCTAACCAAAATCTAGCATCCAGTTTCATCCATCCTCAGTCACCTATTTCTCAGAGAGGTGAGGGCTCCTCTATAGTGGGCCAGTTTCATTCATTTGAAGGAGCAGTCCACTCCCCAGCCAAACCAAACAAACCCTTCTGCTAGGTCAGACAACTCTGCCAAATTTAGCAGCAGCTATGTTTAAGCTAAAAGCAAGCTATAGTAACCTGAAATACCAGAGCGTGCATGTTCTCTCCCAGCTTGGCAGGTAAAGGATTGAGGTGCAGGGACATTAAACTAATTTTCTTAGATATATCCTTTCCCTTCCCCCTCTCCCATTTTATGATTTTCTTAGCTATAGGTATTTCTGTACAAGCTATAGCCCAACAATGGAGAGAGGTAGCTTAAAAACAGCACTTTGTGCATGGCTCACTGAAAAAGGAAATCTTGAATAAATAAAGGCAATCTTTTTTAAAAAAGTTCTTACTCTGACAGTCCATCATACATTTACCACCATAGAGCAACGAACGGTCCTGGCTTTATATCAATCTCCAAGGTGCTTATGATTTATTCCCCAGAATTGCCAATGTATTCCCATACAAAAAGGAAACAAACAGTGATTTAGCAGGCCTTTGAAAATCAAAAGAAAAAATAGTTTGCTGCGGGGGAAAAACCCAAGCCTGTAACTGTGATTTTTAATGTAATTTCACTTGACCTTCTGCATTTTTCTGCTGAGAAATGCTGACTTTTTAAAAAGACTATATTTGATTAGTCTCCTTCCAGATCTGAGAGGGAAAAGCAGACACTTTCAGAGTTTAAAGCACTGTATTCTAGATCATTATATAAAATCATAACATATAGACTGTCATTTTCTCCCACCTACTCTTCAGATTTCATTTGATGGCAAGAAGTCTAACGGTCATCATACACCCAAACAACAGTAGGGACAACAGGAAAACATACTTTGTGCAATGTCTGATGCATATAGAGCCAGACAAGAAAACCTGTGTAGCTAAATTGAATTGATGCGAACAATCCACCATTCACAATGATTCATCACTGACAGGAAGGCAAATGTTGTGGGGAGGCAAAAGTGACTATGACGAGTTCACCAGCATTAAATTTCGTGGTGCATAACGTCTTAGATACATTCAGTGCTGTGTCTAACAACGTTTCAGCAGCTTGTAACATCTGTTTGCAGCCCTTTCAAGGCCAAAGGTATTTTAGAAAGGTATTTTAGAAAGGAAAAACAATAGCATAGCCTCATATATCTGTATGTGAGGGACAAAGGCTATGGCAGCAACAGCATTTTCATGCTAGAAATTTTTTTTCTGAGTCACTTCATGTGACATGGCCTTTTACCATAAATTCAGTATACCTGACATCCTGCACAGTTACAAAAAATAATTTCCACTGCTGAATGTTTTGGAGAAGCAACAAATTAGTTATGGCCTGATCCACAGAGGTGCTGAACCCCTATAATTCCCACTGAAGTCACTCATATAGTGTGGGATAGCCTGAGATTGTAGGTCCAATTCTTCTAGCAATGTAAATCAAGAGAAACTCCATTGAAGTCTGCAGGGTTACACCAATGTAAAATTGGTGAGAGAGAAGAAAAAAGCCAATAACCCTAAAATGTCAGCTGTCCCATATGCATGTAAGCCTAGTAAGGGACTATGCAAAGTGATTTGGATTCAGGCATCACCTATAGAGGGAGACACCAAACTCTACATCTAATTTTTATCATACCTGGGCCTTGCAAGATCTTTGCTTTCCTAGAATCTAATTAGGACACAGATGAAAGCCAGATGAGTAAAACTCAATCCATATGAGACAGAAGTGACATTAGAGGGTTAGGAGAAAGATCTTGTGTATTGAGGGGGTTTCTTGAACCCATTATTGTCTGTCTGTTTTAGATCCTTCTTTACTGCCTACAAACAATATCATCATCCAGCCTTTGTTTACAAGGTTTGCAACTGCACGGTGTTTTTAGGAAAGTTTTGGAATGAGATGCAAGATGGGTGAGCTAATATCTTTTACTGGTCAAACTTCTGTTAGATAAGTGAGGTAAGCTTTGGTGTCTTTTTGTATCTAATGATAGCTAGTCATTCCTAGCCTGTTCACAGTAATTGATGCTTTTGCGACTATCAGATTACACTTGAAAATGACTTAAAAACTCAAGATAGTACAGAATATGGCTTTGAGATCACCTCGGATGTCCAAGCTAAATGTAAATATAATGAGGATGCTCCAGTGGGAAGGCACGTATTGAGTAAATTTGGGGCAAGTTTTCAGTGAATGTGGGACAAGCTTCAGATGCATGGAAGAGATATATGGTTTCATTCTGTATCTATTCTCAGTTTCATCTAAGTTTTAATTTGAATCAGAGATCCTATGTGAATTTAGAATATGTAAACAAGGAAGACCCTAAACTCCCATTGTTTCCTGCAGAAGTTCACACTAAATCCTTTCAACTCAAAACTTCACAATTTCTCCCAGATAGTTTCCTCTGGAAAAAATCCACAACTCAAAAATGAGCTGCTACCACTCCTGCAATTATTTATCTTCATTATTGCATAAAGCTTCTAATGAAGAAAAACTGTAACAGGCCAATAACAATAGAAGTTCTTATTTTTAAAAAATCCATCCAAAGATCTCTGACATTGACAAGATGAACTGGAACTTGAGATGTCTGGAAGACAAATTCCTTAACTGTTGAAACAGTGTAGGTAATATTAACTTTGCTGACTGTTTACTTGTTTAGCTAATTTAACATAATCAACTTTGATTAGCTTTTGATTTCATGCTGGATGAATATACTACTTGTGTGTGCCTTTTGGTTAATTTGTGGGCCATACCAAAAAATCATTTTTATTCCATGTTTAATGCTCCAGGGTTGATAGAGAACAGAAGATAGATGGAGGAAACCTAACAGTGCCAAAATTAAAAGGATAATTAAACTCAGCATTTGGAAAAGGTCTTATTTTGGATTTCATTCCAATCTCTTGATTAAAAATGAAGTGTAAGCAAAAGGTATCCAGAAAAATATATTCAAATACAAGATACCATCCACATTTTCATTTTACAAAACTGCATAATGCATGACAGATACCCATTTTCTCTTATTAAGCACTCTCTTTGAAAAAGTTTCATTTGCCCTTTAAAGATATCAGGGCAGCTTTCTTAAAATTCTTTCTTAAGACTCAATACTTCAATGATTTAAAGGAGCACATTAAAAGTAAGTTTAATAAGAGATCATAGTTTGTACATTTCTCACAACCATCAGAGTCAGGCATCCAATAGACATGGCCTGCGTTCTTTGACACTAGATATATGACATTAGATTTGGCTGTATTGAAACACATTGTTTACTTATACCCAGTTTAAAAGCTATCCAGATAGCTCTGTCACAGCGATCTGTCCTCTTCATTATTTACCACTCCCCCAATTTTTGTGTCATTCACAAGTGATGATTTTTCTGAGTCGTTGAAAAAAATGTTCAATAGTATCAGACCAAAAACGGATCCCTGTGGGAGGCTACTAAAAGATGCCCACTTGATAATGGCTCCTTTTATTTTTTATGATTACATTTTGCGACCCATAAATTTGCCAATTTGGCCTTTTTGGCAGCAAGAGCACACTGTTGACTCATATCCAGCTTCCCGTCCCCATAACCCCCAAGTCCTTTTCTACAGTGCTGCTACCTAGCCAATCGGTCCCCAGCCTGTAGCAGTACATGGGATTTTTCCATCCTAAATGCAGGACTTTGCACTTGTCCTTGTTGAACCTCATGAGATTTCTTTTGGCCCAATTCTGCAATTTATCTAGGTCTCCTGAATCCTGTCCCTGCCTTTCAGCATGTCTACCATTCCCCCCAGCTTGGTGTCATCCATGAACTTACTGAGCATGCAATCTATCCCATCATCCAGGTCATTAATGAAGATGTTGAACAGAACCAGCCCAGGACCAACCCCTGGGGCACTCCACTCATTACTGGTTGCCAACTTGACATTGAGCCATTGATTCCTGCCCGTTGAGCCCAATGATCTAGTCAGTTTTCTATCCACCTTATGATCCATTCATCCAACCCATACTTCCTGAACTTGCTGACAAGAATGCTGTGGGAAACCATATCAAAAGCTTTGCTAAAGTTGAGGTATATCACATCGATGGCTATTCCCACATCCACAAATCCAGTCATCTCATCACAGAAGGCAATTAGGTTGGTCAGTCTATGGAAATAGATAGTTCATTAATCCCTCATATGTCTCATATTTATGATGGCTGTAGTGCATGAGGGAAGGCCATGCCAAGGATTGAACTGGGGACTCCATAGCCAACAACCTGAGAGAAAGAGCCAGGCTATGCAGCTAAATGCAACTAAATGCTGTAACAGACTCACATCATCTGTGGATTAGGCATAGAGGTGTTAGAGAATAATGGTTCCTTCCATTTTCCCTTCCCTCCTATAGTAAATGGTACTGTCCATTCTGATAAATGGTATGTTCTGGGTACTTTCAAAGTTTCGAAAGTGGAATGTTCTTATAGGGTCATTTGCAGTGACTGAAGGCTTAAGTCGTATGCCATGTGCAAAAGGCCTGAGAAACAAGAAAGATCTTGGCTTCTGATTGATCTGACTGGGACTATATAGATTTAATGGTTCAGTCAGAGGGGCTCTGTTTGCCCTAGATGCAGCATGTGGTGCGGGTCTCTAGAAAGCAGGCAGACCGTCCTTCCAAGGCACTGCAATTGTTCCTGAAAAGAAGAAGCCATCTCGTAAATAACCTATTTACCAGCTCCTGTTCTTGATTCCTGTGTTCCTAACCTGATTCTAGGTTCGGCTGGTTTTCCATGTGTGAACATCAGTGTTGCAGCACCCTGTGGGGAGAAGCAAAAACTTCCATTTTATTTACTATCTAGACTGAGGTTTGGTGTTATTTAGTTAGGCTTTATTGCCTTTTGTATTTACCCGTGAGCAACCTAAGTCCCGGTTTGTTAATTCCCTAAATAAACTGCTTCCTTGTTTAAAGTCATTAGTAAGCAGTGTCCAGCTCAGACTTATATAGATTTCATATTTTCCCTGCAAAAGAGAGGGGCACACAGCACACATTGATCAAAGAGTCATGCATGCTCTTTTTTTATTTATGATTTGCTGGATATGTGAACATAAATACATTTTCCTAGAGGGCATGCTTAATCACCAAAATTATTTTAAGAAAATACTGTTGTTCTTTCAACATACAAGATTAGTCATGCCCTTTTTAATACAACTATTATCAGAACTCCCAGGAGGGATTCTCCCTTTCATCTCAACCTTGTGGCGTTATTAATGCTAATCTCCAATTAAGAATCTGATAATTCCTTGACTCTACTGTCACTAGATAGGTAACAGTTCCATAAAATTCTCATAGATAGGAAAAAAATAAAAAAATATTTTCCCATGGAAGGTCTGTTTTTTACAGTCTATACACTGGCCAACATTGGCCACTGATTCCAATGTGAGTTTTGTCTGCCAGTGACGGAACCCATTGGAAAACATTTCTGAGACAGTCGTCTGCCTGATCAGCAAGAGAAACTCACTTCTTATCACTTAGCTTGAATTTTATGATTTCTCTGTACATACCACTGAGTGGATCCAAATCTCAGGCAATTTTGTGTATGACTCAAAACCAGAAAATCCAATCTCAAAAGCAGATATAAACAAAATTAGTCACTTTAAATGCTGAGGATCCTTTGCAAGGAACAAAAAAAATCAAAGCAGCCCATGATTAAAATACACTGAAATGCTGTTATTGAGTGATGCCTTCATTTATTGAGTTTGAAAAGGAGATACAATGTAGTTTGATCTACCTATTGCTCACTTTAGGCATTTAATCTAAATGGTCATTTCAGAGTTTTAAAGAAGATAATAAAGAATCCAATGCAATCATTGACAACAGCCTCTGATGACCAAAACCACAAACACACAAGTGAATCCTCACAGAGTAATAATATAGATAAATGGGTATTTTTATATTTCCAAATGATTCATGAGGCACAGCTGCTTCAGACAACAAAGGAATAATGCAATGCAGCTTCTCAACAATACATTTTTATTTCTTATGCTGAGGTTAGTTCACCTGAATTGATTCACTGTTGACGCTTATTCTCTATCAACTTACCAGACCCATTTTTGTAACTGGTCAGCACTCAATATGAAAACAACACTAAAATTAGTGAATAAAAAAAGTAAAAGTATTCATGAAACTAGAATTCAAATTGCCTCTTTGCTCCAATTAGTTCTTTCAGAATACAAAATCTGAACACTCCCATGGCTTGTTTCTATTGTCTGTCATGTTCAATGAATTGTTTTAAAAACAGATAAGGAAAACACACCTATTACCTTCAGATAATAACTTTTCTGTGAGAGGAGGCAAGCGAGAAGGAAAGAAGTGTGGCTCTAGTGCGTCCTGCATGATTATAGAAAATGACTGAACAAAGGAGTGCCATCCAATATTCTTAGGAGTCCTGTGGCACTTTTAAAGACTACCAAATTTATTTATCGCATGAGTTTTCATGGGAGAAGATCCCATTTCGTCAGACCAAGACTAACACAGCTACACATGGAACTTTATACTCAGTGAATAGTCCCATTAACCTTCAGGAGACTCCTCTCAATGTGTAAGTTAAGTATATACTCAAGGCTTTAGAAGCTCAAAGCCTAAAATCTTGGCTCTTCCAGCCAATGCATGTTACTTCAAATTAAATTGTGCATAATTCACAACATGGATTTGGAACTACCCAAGTACTATGATTTCAATGGACTCTGGATCCATTTTTTAGTGAACACCCAAATATGATAAGAACAGTAGTGAAATGCTGAGATCCTCTGTACAAACTCATAATTCAGAAACTAGAGGGAGCTTGGAATACAATACTAGTAGCAGTAATACTCCAGTAACATATGGTACTTGAGACTCTACAACAGGGTTCAGCTGTCACTACCCACCCACCACATTGAATCTGTAGTTGCTAAATAACTAGAATTCCTAGTTTAAATAAAACATGTTTTATTTATTTAAACCACAGAAGTTCAGGCTTATCTCCAAGCAGATGCTTATAGAAACTTCCTTATTTTATTTCCCATTGCCACACTTCATGTGCCTGCCAGCTTTTTTACATCAACACAGCAACCAAAGATGGTTGTTAAGCAAAGTTTAAAATGATCATATAAAATGTCCTCATGTGGCATTTTGAAGTAGAAAGTATTCTAGCATCTCTGAACATTATTGCAGGGCTGCAGTTTCCAAATGAGGTTAACTAATGAGTTATATTTATAATATTCACCATTGTTGTCATGATTGTCATCAACATGTTCTCCTGATTGTCGTGAACATGAATCGATGCTTTTAATCAACGTTAAAACCTTGGAAAAGAAAATTAGTTATTTTAATATCTCCTGTTCCTTATCAGTTATACTCATATGCAGCCCTATACTGATCTTTTCAATACAGTATATTTTGACTAGGTGCATTCCATCTCTTTGCCTGTTTACAATCTCTTAAAGCCAAGGGTAAAGAATGAAATGGGTCAACCAGTTGAAATGCAGAATATTTTAAAAGCATTTCTTATATTTCAAGAGAAACTTTCTTTGCGGGATGGGATTAGATCACTCTGCTCACTACTGCTCAATCTATTCCCTCACCTGACGAATAAAGAAGGGGAATATTTCTCCTTTTTCTCAACAATAGTATTAATTAATATAAAGCCAACAGAAGTTGAAGGTGTCAAACACCACCTAGAAGGGAGCATGGCCTGTGGGATTTGGATTTAAATTAACATGCCCATTTTTGAAAATAAGGTCCACAGAACTAAATAAGTATAGTAACAGTATTATATTGTAATATACAGTCCATAATACAATTACAGAATGAAGGGAGAAAGTTCTAAGTATGGATAAGGGAGAAAAGTTTGATTTTTAGTGGCATATAAGTTTCTAAACATTATATATACACTTGGGCCAAACTCTATTTTTATTCACAGCACTGTAAATCTGGATTAATGCCAGCGGGATCTTCCAGTTTTACACCAGCCTCAGAGCAGTTGTCATCGTTTGACTTTTACACAGCATCTAAACACAAATACAAATTCAGGCAGCATATAGATAGAGATACTTAACCATGATAATCTTGAGGGGCCTGATAATAGAGGGTCTGATCCAAACTCATTTAAGTCAGTGGGAGTCTTTTGCAAAACTCGGAAAAGAAAACATTCTGAACAAGACTTTGGCAGTGCTTTCATCCCATCCAGGAAGTTTCTGAGCAGCACTGTATAGAGCACAGGCCTGCGCAGCTGTTCAGAAAAGTATGTAGGGCTTTCTCTCTGTCCCCCTGCACACCCTCACCACACCTCTCCTGGATAGAGAAAGGAGGATATCTGGGGAACGAGAAAGCTGGAGAAGACAAGTATCATAAAAAAGACCAGATTGGCAGTAGGGAATAGTGGAGTGGAGGTAGCAGGCAAAAATAATTTATATACACTGAAAATTGAATAACTAGTTTTGTTTTTGATTCTTCAATAAAAAAGGAGTTTGCTAACTCCTGGAACTCTGGACTGAGCCTCCTAGGGAGTCCTATTCAATGGACACAGTAATAATGGCTACCAAAGCCCTCTGACACCATTTCCAAACATGTATGGAGCCTGGGGTAGGGACAGAATGGACTAGAAACTCCTGCTAAGACAAACAGGAGGCTTCTGCATAAGATGATCTAGTTTGCTGAGCCAATGAGGAGCAAGGACTGTTCACAACCGTTCAGTGGGAGGAGACAGCCTGATTTGCAGACAAAGACACTAAAGTTTCACGTTGAGCTTTGTGACTGGGAACCGAGAGAGATGCAGAATAGCAGACGGAGTCTCTGATTAACAATGACTCACCACACCTCCGGGAGCAACATAACATTGCCTATGTAGAGAAATCATTGGGTCTAGGCTACTTTATTTTGAAAAAAAATAAATCCACTATGATGTGTGCCAACCATCATCTTGATCACTCTGCCTATATGTTGTATTCTGTTCTTCTTCTCTTTGTTATTTTGGACTGTAAGATCTTTGGGCACAGACTGTCTTCCTTTGAGCCTGAGGGGGGTCTCTAATCTTGATTAGGATCTTTGGGTAGTACTCTTATACAAATGATAAATGACAATAGTAAAAATAAATGCTCCATCTCAGCTATGGAATTGTCCTGTCCTCCTCAATGCTGATATTTTGCTTGCTCTTTTCTTTTTCTTCATACCAAATTTACAGTTTGGTATAATTTTCCTGGCAAATTGCACACTTGTCAGATCACTTGCTTAAGAGGTCATTCATTACTATAAAAATCAACGTGCTCGCTAAATCATTCAGAAGCAGATTTGTCAGTAATAATGATCAGTATTTAGCTATAAATGCAGCTCAGTATACTTAATTCAGTGTCCTCCTCAAATTCCAAAAAGGGAGAATTTAAATTTTAAAACACACTACATGAGCATAATATCATTGCATTGGTCTTACTAAGCCCCATTACTATGATTTTTAAAGGGCAGTAATTTCATTCTAATAGTGAGTGCATTGAGTTTCTGATAATCGTTTTGTGCAGAAAAGAAATTCTGAGTATTGTACATCGTTAAACTCTGTAATCTACCTAAATATGTTGCTAAAATGAATGACCAAAAATGTGCTGGAATTCAGGAGTCTATGCCAGAAATGTGAACATGATCAAAAAGGTTGTTTAAGTGTGATTATACATTTATAAGATAAGGACTTACAAGAGATGTATAAAAAAGGGCAAATTCTGTCCCCTTCTCAGTGACCAAAATCCAAGAGCAATGTGCAGCAGAATCAGGCTTCACTACTGCTATTCACATGATGTAATATGGGAATTACATTAAGGACTGGTGGAGTAGGAGGCTGGAGAGAGTTGGATCTGCCACTATGGAAATCCACTGGCTATCATCCCCACACAGCATGACCTGAAGAGCAGTGAGAGGCTACCATACCTGTATGTAGTTCCAACACTCTCATTAATGCAAGATTGGACTCTGCTCATCCATTTTTGCCTTTTTACTTGCTGCTCATTTTAGAGATATGGACACCAACGTTCACAGTAATTAAGTGAGGTGTCCTTGATCACACAGAAAGTTCTGCACAGAACCAGTATTAAGACCCAGGTCTTTTGACTCCTAATAGGCCAACAACTGATTTGTGAAACTGGAGTGCTGAAGAGACATCCCATTAAAGAGGAAAAAATGAACAGGATCACAAACTCTTTCACTTCAGTGGGGCACTTCACATATGACATGGAAGAGCTCAGATATAAGGGAACTAATCTCTGTAGAACAAAGCAGCTAGAATATGACTATCATAGTGATAAAGCCTTGTTATAATTCCTCACTAGTATTGTACACATTGTTGGATAAGAGATATGTAGTGATATGTTCTCGTGATTTGAAAGATCATAAGTGTTTTGTTCCCTCTATACTGATGCGTCTATAACCCACAGCCTGGAGGAATTAAAAAGTTTACAAACCCATCTGTAAGCCCAAATCAATATTACCAGTAAAAAGTGATATTGATAACCGTTGAAGGAGATCCCTTCTTACATGACAGATTTAAATAATTATTGTTAAAACAGGGATTAGCACCTCCCAGCTTCATCACACTGAATTTGATCAATTGATGTAATTAAAGATGCAAATTTAAGGGATATTTTTAGTTAGTGGTAGGTACTGCTTAATGGGTAGAAGTCATTTTCTTCCTGCTTTGAAAAAGCTCCTGGTTCCCCTGTGGTTTAAAATACTGACAGAAATAAAGGAATGATAGAGGCTTGGCCTTGATATACAAGCCTATTTAAATCCCTCAGGTGAGACACAGAGCTAAGAACTACTCTTCCAAAACAGCCTGAACAGGACCATTAAACAGTGCAGTAATAGCTTGGAATAGATTTCCACAGTATATGATGAAGCTGCAGTGGGTGTGCAGAGGGTTGACTAGAACATAGCAGGCATTTCAAGATGCTGAAAAGTTGGGCTTGTAACTGATTATGTATCAATAAAGAGATAAGAACATAATGAAAGTTACGAAACAACAAAGAGTTTGTTTGTCCTAACACACCACACAGAAGATCTGAGCCAGCACAGAGGAGGAAGTAAACTGTGCCAGGGTTCAGAAGTGACTTGGTAACTTCCTGAAGGCAGCAAGATAGAAAACAGAGTTGAAAGTGACTCTCCAAATCCTAATCTGACTCCTTGTCCACTCCAAGGTTGAGCATAACTACAGGTCACAATCCAGTCCTTGATTGAACTGAATTACGTTGAACTTGGCCATGTGAGACCAACCATCATCATCTAACTTAAGTAGACTGGAAGTAACAAGAACACAGAGAGCACTATCGGTACAAAATTAACCAATTAGTTTTACTCAAAAGATATTGAAATTTAAGGCTTCTTTCTAGCAAATGTTAATGCATGTGCTAAGTTTTCTTCCATATGAGAGTCTCTCTCAAGGAAACAGGACTATTGAGATGAAAAGAGTTAAGCAGGATCTAAACTTAAAGCAAATTGAGAGAAAAGTCAAGGAAACCACACTGTAAATATTTAACATCAACTGTATATTGTGATCGCTCCCACAGCTAGAATTAGTCAGTCTGCTTTTCATGCTGTGTGATTGATCACCAGAGTCACATGGTAGTTTCCTCCATGATTTAGTAACAAACTTTAAAAACAGGACACTGATTAATGACAAATAGTGAATAATGCGCTTCTGATCTGAATTTTCAGATGAATTAACATTTGTGCTAACATTTACAAAACATATAGGTGAATCTCCAATAATTTGTGAAAAACTATTAATACAACCTCACTAATAACAGCAGAAAACTCACCACATTTTTGCAACAGATGATCAACTCTTTCCACCATGTTGACCCCTTTACAGAGGAGACCCTTTGAGTATGTTTTGTAGCATATCCTAATATGTCTTTTGTCCATTCTTTCTTTTCATTAATAGTTACTATGTGATAGATTATTTTATTGATTTTGCTTACACACTATATTTCTGAAAACAAAAAACAATAAATGGCAATAAAAGACACTAAAATACTCAACACTGGTGTTTTATTACAAGCAAACCAATACCATACTGCAGCATATTTTGCAGCTCAGTACACCAGACTTATTGTCCAGGTGAACGTTCTCGGCTGTAAATTGCAGCACTATGGTTCTTTTCCTCCATACTCTAAAACTTCTTATGGTTCAAGAGCCCTTAAACAAGTCTAGTCCTTGGCCAAATTTACAGGGAGGATAAAACTTGGCAGTTTTATGCTTGCCATGCTGAAAGTACATTCAGACTTTGCACTGGAAAGAAGCAGCTTTAACCACTCCATGTAAACTTTGGAGAAACTACTCTGTGCTTTCTAAAATAAATTGGAGTAGATTAGATTGATCATGATGGATCATATTGTAGGTGAAATCTGATCCATTTTATGGACTGTTTGCTAAATTGTAGAATATGAAATAAGAATTCTGCACAGTTTTCTGGACAATTGTCACTTCGGAGCATCTGTGCATAAGGCCAACATTGAAGAGCAAATAAATAAATAAATAAACAACAAATAAATAAATAAATCCTATATTTACTCTGAACACAGGAATATTTAAAAGCCAATGGTAGAATAGCTGCACTAACCCTTGATAGTCATTTTCTTTGGTCCTGCCCTAGGATTCTACATCTAAAACGATACCCAGTAATCTGAATACGACTGTTGGAGTACCGAGAGCTGGGGTTCCACTGCAGCTGCATGTTGTAATGGACACCATGCTACACCACCTTTTACACAGTCTAATTTTTTGAAGTATTCTTCTTTACAGGGAGAAAGCATACCTACCTACACACCACCAATGCTGTGGGGTCCCATTCATTAATAATTGTAATGTACTAGGAGATGCTATGTGCTACATAATTATAATTATCCTATGCTAAGTATTGTTTTTATTATTTTACACTATATCCATACACATGATTATTTCCTGAAATCATCTTTAATTCTGCACACTGCAAACTGGCAGCAGATTGCTGGAATAATTTCATGCCCAGGAGAAAACAGTTTCTCTTAATAAATCTGTAATCTTGTCAGCAACTCTCTGGGCCAAAAAGGTATGTCCTATCTATTCTTCGACAAACCCTTTTTAAAACCCTCCTTTGGTGCCTCTTTCACACAGGATTTAAGTTCACTACAGAGACAAGCATATTATATAACTAAAGTCAATATTACACTCTAGCTACGTCACACCAACCTTTTCATCTCCGCACACTTCCAGTACTGTAGCTTGCTTTTGTGATTCCAGTTATACCTTTTCTTGTTCGCTATCTTAAAAATTAGAAGCCATACAATATTTCCCAATAAAAGTAGTAATGTAGCTTTCCAGAGGAAATCACGAATTGCATTCCCCTGTGAGTGGACAAAAGCAATTTCTATCATAGTTGTCAGTGACATACTCTGTAAAGCAAAGGAGTAGATTCCATTTTTCCCTCTGCACCATGCTGAAATTCACTTCCTCATATGCTTTCACTAGCATATAGCTTGCTCAGAGAAGTCCTCTGTGTTCATTTTCAGCTCTCTCAGCCTTTCATAAATAAATGGATGGCTTCAAGGATATGGGTCATATCAAACAAGAAAGCAAAAATTCCATACAAGAACAAGATTTTGTGATGTTAAATCTAGCAAATGAATTTCATGATCCTTTATGGATCTGCATCCACCATTTGGAACAACAGGCAATCTTCATTTAGTAGAAGATGAGCTCTTTAGGGGCTTTATATTGCACTATTTACAACAATTACCATTGGTCTCAGTAGAGGACAGTTAAGTGAGATGCAATTCCATTGCTATGTTGGTTCTTCTGGCCACACAGCCGTGGTACCTCTTTGTAGAAGAGACAACAGTGCCTCCCATGGGTGTAAAGGTCAGCTAATCTTTGTGTTTGCTCGGTCTTTGGCCTCACTTCTGAAACTGCCCATAAATGCTCAATTGCATTAGCTGCAGTGTATTTGTGAGCACAAACACTTGTCCACATGTCACAGAATTGAGATCAACAACTCATTTCACACAAGGCCACCAGGGGGCCTTGAAGCAGTAGCTCACTGTCTACCTGGCCATTTGCCCTAGTCAGCATCACAAACTTTTCAGCACGGATAAGATCAAGTCACCAGTCTGTCGGTGGCTCATCTAAACGCCTCCAAAGCCTGCGTTATGATTTAGGGCAGGCCTATTTTTGCTCTTTGAACTTTTGTTATCCAGGCATTAGCTTATTTTTGTTAGTCAATGCCAGAGTTGCACCTTGTCCAACTTTCATCCCTCTACTGGTCAAACACTAGATGAGCTTACTGTATTCATTTATCTATTTAAATGTGTGCTCTAGAATAAAAAGGGGTACCTGTCAAGTGCTCCAGGCACCCTGGCCATGAGTTACTAACATAGAAAGAATACGAAACAGCCAGCAGAACACATAATTCTCCCTCCACCCATAAGAGATCAGCCCCACTAACATCCCTCTAACTGCAATTTGCACAAATAGATGCACTTTACAGTTCCAGAGGAGTAGCCGTGTTCATCTGTATATAGTAAAAACAAAAAAAGTCCTGTGGCACCTTAAAGACTAACAAATTTCTTCGGACATAAGCTTCCATGGGCTGCAACCCACTTCATCAGAAGCCCATGAAACCTTCTGCCCGAAGAAATTTATTAGTCTTTAATATGCCTCAGGGCTTTCCTTGGTTTTGCACTTTACTATGGGTCCTGAGCTATTCCAAACCATTCCAGAGCTGAAGATCCTCATGGAGAATGCTGTACCGCCAATCCCCTCTTTTTCTAAATTGATGGGGAACCCAGCTCAAGCACCTCTGCCTGTCACACCTAAGGCAGTACAGAATGAGGACAAAAGGGGGTCTCTCAGGCAGGACATTCCGAAGGCATTCGGAGCTTTTATAGGTCAAACTGAACACCTTAAATTCTGTCCAGAAACCATTACGGAGTCCATGCCAATCACAGAACAGCAGTGACAGGTGCTGCTACAGAGATGCACAGCTGAATACCAGCCAATTCTCACAGTGCCATGATTACACAGCAGAGTATCCTAACTGCACAGCTCTTTACCAAACTCCAAGTACAGAGAGCTCTGCAAAAAAGTGGAGAAATTCTCAAGGGCAAAAGTGTCACTGAAGTCAATTTAAATCAAACGAGTGATAACTCCATCGGGAGAACAGGAGACATCAGTCATCAGTGTGCTTGCTTAATATCACGTATTTTGGAATATTTCTTCTGTCTGTTGCTCTCTTCATCTGCACAGCAGCCAGGAAGATGAACAGAATGACAACAGTAGACTAAAGCTATGGGCCATTGAAAGCAGTCTCCAACAAGAATATTTAACAAGCATCTTTAAAATAGATGATTTATCTCCTGTGCCCCTGCTCTACAGATATCTGGTTAAAGTATCGGATTATCAGCCCTGGAAATGGGAGCCTAAAAGTCTCTATCCCCAGAACAGTAATGGCTTCAAGAGCAGCAGTGAACATTCACTTACCCAACAGACCACCTAAACATGCCTTACTCAAGTTGAGAGGGACAACTTTCATCAGCGAAAGGGTAGTTCCATTTCCATACTCTTTTGATGACTGACCTTTCTTTTCATTCTTCTAATTTTCTATTTATGCAACAAATAGTACTTAGCTTTTGTATAGCCCTTTTAATCCATACATTTCAAAGTATTTTATAAAGGAAGGTTGGCATCACAAACTGAGGCATGGAGCGATGATGCGACTTGCCAAAAAATTAGCGGAGTCATCAGTAGCAGAGCCAGAAATGGAACCAATGTCTCCTGAGCCAGTTCCCTACTACGTACCATAGCACCTCCCAAGGTAAGGACAAAATCAAATAGATAGATTCATAATAAAAGAGAAAACACATTTTTCTGGCTCTGCAACTTTGTTCCCCTCAAGTCAATTCCGAATGCTGGTGCTAAAATTATCTTCTTCATTCATCACGCCAATCATGTCAAACACCTCTCTGAGTCTTTCCCTGGCTCCTGCTTCATCTCCATATCAAATGCAAGCATGTTTCTTGTCTTCACCTTGTGCATGGGGGAAAAGCTCTCATGAAATCCCAACAGACTCTATTTCAAATCCCACTTAAGACTCATGTCTTCTGTAGTACCTATAAAACCCAGCCCTGACCATAGCTGGGCAGGTGACAAGGTTTACTGATCCTCTGTTCATAAAGTGCATCTCTCAGCCACTATTCCTCCTCTGTTTGTGTCTTTTGATCATGAGCTTTTCAGGGCACAAATTCTCTCTCTCTCTCTCTTTTTCTTTTTAATGTTTGTATAACAACAGTACCTTGAAGTCCTAATCCAAACTAATAATAATGATACAAAGAATGAACACAATATGAAGAATGAATACAAATAAACTATGAGTTATAAAATCAAAGCCATTAAAACAAAACCATCTTCTTGCTTGGAAACTTTCTTCAAATTTTGTACTTTATGTTTTTTCCACTGAAGTAGCCCAAAGTTTAGGATGATTTGCCTGAGTCTTGGAAGTAACTACAAATGACCATTTTTGATCAAATGCAACAAAATGAGGTTGACATTTAATCTTAGTACATTTCTAGGAATGACAATATCTATAGCCTGCACAACTCCAGCTATGTACCAAAGTGAGGTTAATTTAGTAAGTTGGATCTGTTTACTCTAGGGAAGTTTAGGGTCATCAGTTTTAGATTTTGGCGACCAATCTCAAAGTTCTCTGTTTTGTAACTCAGGGGTTTTAAGATTGTTTAGGTCAGAAAGAACAAATCAGTATCTTTTACATGGAGACAGAAAGCACTTCTCCATGAATTTTAATGTATACCTAACTACATTCATGCTTAACAAACAAGGAGTGGCACTTTTAAAGACTAACAAATTTATTTAATGCATGAGCTTTTGTGGGAGAAATCCCACTTCCCCTCTGGAACTATACATTCATGCTTGTACAGGATGTAATTCATTCATTGAGAGGATCCTTAGAAAGCAAAATTAAAATAAATTCTCATTACATAATATAGTTAAAATAAACATCTTTCTACTGCTGGATAATGAATTGAAAGCTTGCACCACCTTTATTTAGCCTGTATATTTCTTCCAGGATAAATCTCTCATTCTCTTTCATTTATGAACTCTTCCAGAAATCTAGCAAATGCATTTGAATGGAAGATCAAAGAATCAACAGATGATTCAAATAAATACTGAAATATCTTCAAATTACAGGACAAAAAACAACCGAGGGCAACAGTGTCTCTAGTATAGCCAGAACTAGTGTCTCAAGAGCAATAATATCTTTCCAAACTGGCTAGTTCACTTGTTCCTTTTTTGTTCCACCTTTTTTTATTTGTTTTTATGTCTGTTACTATCCGACTAGCTTCATGACTACAGCTTCTTCCTTCATAAACACTTCTGCAGCCCCATAAAACTGAGGGTAGAATTAAATCCAATGCCCCTAAGTCTGTCACCAGCAATATCTTTATAAACCCCAACTAGCTTGATTCATTCAGTGGCGTTATAGTGACATAGATTGAAGAGACCATTTTTTACCATGAGCAGAAACACTGCTTTGATATTTTTCTTTATAGACGTGACCTTCATTATTCATCTGTTATTGTTAGTCTCTTCCCCTCCTTGGTCTCTCTATTCTTCTCATCCTATATGTCTTTTTCTCTTATGTCTCCCTCTGTTGCTTGTTCTTCTTCTCCCTTTGCTTTCTCTTTGCCTCTCTTCTAATTAACTTTACACCGTGGGGGGATCAACAGGGTGCAGTTTATATATTTCTTCTCAGTTAGGAAAGATCTACACCCACTGTTATAAATCAGCTCAAATTACAACTTTACATGGCAGTTTTGCCTTTCCATTTTCAGACTCACCAGCCTCATCAGCATTTAAGTTCCCCTTTCTTTTCTCTATATTTTCACATTCATGTTTTCTTACTCACACACACTTCTCTTGAGTGAACAGAAAAGTAACAAGGATGCATCAGATTCTGAATGTACTTTAAAATGCTAAAATTCAGCGTGTTAATAATTCTTGTGCAGTAGGACGGCATCCTCAGGTCTCTCACCCTGTCATATGGGGGGCAATAACCCAACCCAGTCACCTCTCTAAGTTTAGACATTCTAGGAGGGAGGATGCCTTTAACTCCATATCTCCGTGCAAAGTATCAGATCGCTATATATTCCTAATGAACATCTTTGTCTATCCTGTTAAGAGAAAGGTTAACAGAGGGGAAAGGATATTACCACCAAGCTGGCAACCCACCCCACTAATGTTTTAATAATACTTTGCATTATATGAAGGAAATTTTCCTTTGTGTCCTGCATTAAACGATAATCGATATTAATGTCTGATTCATATCTCCAAGGCAGTGCCAATGCAAGAAAGAACAGAAATGAGGCTGGAGATATAATTGACACAGAATTCAATAAGGCTTTTAAAACAGCATGGCTGGTGAAATAATCATTTGAACTAAGAACGGTTAAAGTAACAGAAGTCTGGATGTAGTGGTACAAAATGAAAGATTGGCAAGGAGTTCAAAAACAATCGGGGTGCCACAGAGAATAATATTGAGGCCAGATAGGGTCAGATTTTTCATGCTTACTTGATAGCCTCAGAAAGGTAACATTCATTAAGATCTGAACATTTACAGATGACACAAGCAGGGATGGACAGAGTCGTGCTCAGGCCTTGAAGGTGAGAGCAAGAAGATTTACTTGATACCACTGAGAGACAGGACCTAATGGAGGGATTCAGAGTGAGAAAGGATGATGTGGTCATATTGTGAAGTGACTGCATTTTGTGTGGTCTGAAAGGGTGTAGCTGGATGTTGGGGTACTCAGAATGGAGACTGTGGTTATAAGGATGAGAAATTAGGAGGCCCTGGATGAGAGTTATAGTTGCATGTGCAGAGGAAAAAGGCCCTAATTAATGTGATTTTGAAGGAGGGGCATACAAGGAGGAGCTGAAGGCGAGCCCAGGTTGCAGGTCTGAGGAACTATGTGGTAGTGTCATCAATAGTCACAGAGAAGTTGGCATTAGGAAGGGGTTCCAAGGAAAGATGGGGAGTTCAATTTTAGCCACATTAAATGTCATCTGACAGTCTGATGTCCCAGATGAGGTGCCAGAGAAAAAGGCTGAGATGTTGAATGGAGGGAGATGGGTCAGGAATGGCATGGTAGATTTGTGAGCTGACATCACAGAGATGTTAGCTGAATCCATGTGGTTGACAATGGAGATGGCACAGGTGCCTGTTCCTTAGACACCAGGTTGGCAGACAGATAAAACTAAAGACATAATGCAACGATACAATTTTAAGTACTTGTAATGCAAGCTGTGCTTTAGCAGTACAAAAGAACTAAGGAGCAAAAGGCCTTCTGCCATTTATATAAGGAAGACTAGGACCTGAAAAGAGGGGGAGAGACAGACAGATGGAACCTCTGTTCCAAAGAAAAGGTTGTAGTTTTTCTCCTTCTTCTAGTAGTTAAATAATATGAAGATACCAAAGAAAGAGGTTGGTACACTAAAGACGCATCTGACTGAATAAGCACCAGAAGGGCATAGAAACTCTGTACATTGCAATAAATAGATCAGTCACATTATCATGCAATCTCAAAAGGGTCTTATGTATTCTTTCTAATAGACGGTAATAGTGCAAACACACTGTGGGAGGGCATACACACACACACCGAGTGCATTGTTACACACCTGAATCATGTCCATCATGCCTGATGCCCTAAGTGTTACTGCTCTGCTCATGAAAAATCTATGCTTAATTCCCAAACCCTGACTCTCACTCTTCGGGCCAGTGGAGAATGGGCTTTCTGTGACACAGCGCCTAAGGAAGCACTTATAATAATGAGCAGAGTCGTATTAAAAAAGCCTTAATGTACGCTGTCTTAATTTATTAACAAGAGACTGATAATATCTGACAATGACTGGAGATAAATTGTTAAGCAAAATGCAAATATGCCAGCAGCAGAAATGGAAAATTATAATAAAAGCTTTTCTGACTGTAAAAATTCAAAGGTAATTTGTCCATTCAACTAAAACTTCAATATCACTCTTAACTAGGTCAGAATGCTACATCAGTTAACATTCTAATTAGATCTTGTGGAACAGTGTACGTTGTAGATATTAGCTTAGATAGAGGAAAGAAACTGCACAGGTTAAACAGGCAGGCTATGTCTACACTTGGCCAAATAAGTCAACTTTGCTAAGTCGACTTAACAAAGGGGACCCTGCCAAATTGACTTAGATCATCCCACTGGACACCTAAAAATCAACTTCTAGGGGCTAGGTGGACCTGGGACTGGTCCACGGTGGAAGGGGGACACCCCTTGCTAAGTGCCAGGGGGCTCAGCATTTGCCCCATTGTACCTAGGTACAATGGGGGCTGAGCAGAACAGGAACACTGGCAGGGCATAGGAGCGTGGTAGGCAGGGCTGTGTCCTGCCCTGTGGGGAGGCACGCCAGGCTGTGCCTATGACAGCAACCCTGGCAGGGAGGGCAGTGGGGGAGCCCTGGAGCCCTTTAAGTCGACTTAAAGTCGATTTAGGGCTAATTTGCGTCTACACTGGCTAAGTCGACTTAATAAAGTCGATTTAGCCAATAAAGTTGACTTTAAAGTAGGTTTTATAAAGTCAACTTTAATTTTCCTTAAGTTCACTTAAGGAAAATGTAGTGTAGATGCAGATTAAATTAAGTCGATTTAAGCAAGCTTAAGTCGACTTAATTTGTAAGTGTAGATGCATCCCTAGTGTCTAGTTCCTGTTGGACAATGTTGATTAAGGCTGCCACTTCCCTTAATAGACCTGCGTTTTCTGCCATACCTAGTAGAAAACTTATATACAGTACATCAGGTCATCTCGTTGGAATTAAACAGTTAATACAGATAATGTGGCTATGATTTACTCATTGTACATCTGTGACAAGAACTGCATCTGTAATATTCTTACTTTCAGCTATTATATTTCAAAATTAAAAACCTGTATCAGATTTAAAGCCCTGTAGACATTAGCAAAGGATACCCATGCATTATCAGAAGTTAAATCCTAAAGTCAGTAGAAATAGATTACAATATTTTAGCTGCTCTCCCTAGAAAGCTCTTCAAAGTATCCAGTCATTTCATTTTCAAATGTACTGAAAAGCTGCAAACTGGTTGCTTGGAGAAAGTAATATTTATTAAGGAACCCTGCTCAAGTCCACCTCTTAATCCCATAATTATTCACCGGTAGGACATTATCCCCTTGAATTAAATTATAGACAACGTATATGTATGTAAATAATTAAATGGCGTATTAAAGAGATAACAGCTTGGAGGTTAACTATGGAGGCTTTGAGCCTAGGCTTAATACCAAGAAAATAAAACCATGGGCTATAGACAATAATCATAAATCAATATATCACCATTTTTCACTCAAGAATGGATCAGGTCCAAATAGAATACTCAGGGCTAATTTTTTTAGCCTTCATTAGGGTTTGTATCTGAATATACTTCATTGAGATAGAATCCTTAGTAATAAATAATGCAGAAGGAGATGAGAAATCAGAAATTCGGCACACATCCTTTCATAAACAGCCTAACTAAAAATAGGTGTCTCTCTTACACACAGCCTCGCTATTTTGTATTCATTTTCATTAGACTTATGAAGAAAAGTATAAACCATTTTAGAGAGAATGAAAGTGCCATTTCGTCTTGCTCTGTAGAAGGCATTTGGACAGGCTGGTTTGAAGAGAGCTATTTGTGCTACACAAGGTATGCTAAAGAATATTATGTTTTCCAACTGAGAGATGAAAACACTGACTTATACACATTTACCAATTCTATCTGAGATATCACAATTATTCCCTTTTCTGGGTGATGGAAAACACTGAGGTATCTCCTGTACCACTACAGCTGGATGAACTATTTCAGAGAAAATTATTCATTGCATTTGTCCCTTTTCTGTGCTTGTGAATTGCCTGCAAACAGATCAGAATTTCCACAGATTAATTCATTATTCAAGATTTGTTGATGAACTTTTTATATGGATGCATTTCAGTCTACAGGTTGCTCACAAACGCTTTACTGAGAGCATTGAGTCAAACATATAATATATATCATTGTACAGTTGACCCGCATGGATTGGACAGATGGGTAACATGGTGAGGTTTTTGTTCTCTAATTCGTTGAGGTTAACTCTTGGTGTCTAGTGTGAATAAAGAGACATACACCAGCTGGAAATTTCCAGAGCTCAACGTACTCCATTGACAGCCCAGCTTCCAGCCAGGCCCAAATACAAGTCCTATTCTGGGAGTTGTGCCATCAATTCTTTTCCCCTTCTGGGGGAATTCTCAGCTGGCTAGATTTGCCAGGGTATATGATTGTGTTGCTGCAGGAATCAAGAACTGGCTTAGGGACATTAGGCATCAACTAGCCATTTTACTAGAAGTTGAACAGCTGACCAATAAAAATAGCAAAGACTCTAGAATTTTCCTCTCCACTTAAAAGTTCCACATTTTCTTCAGTAGTTTCAATACATCAAATAATCCCTTCTACTCATTATAGCTGGGGTGTGTGTCTCTGTATATGTACAAGTGTGAAAAAATGTCATACAAAATTGCTTTTACTGTCTTATAATCAGTTGAGAGAACTGCTAACCTGATGGGCTGCCATACTTGATTAGCACATTGGAAAAGCTTTATATACAAATGAGGAAACAATAAAACATTGCACAAGCTATTTGCTCGCAGTTAATGTAAACAACCGAGAGCCTGAGCTAACCTTTGCAGATGAGGAAACAGAGAATAAATAGATCATCATTCCTGGAAGAAAATGTTCTGCCAGCTATGGTGGATTTATGAATTCACATGGAACATCTCTATATGGGGCTGAACCATCTCTTCATTTTAGAGATAAATATTACAGATGGGTGAATAATTCACTCATACAAATGTCCGTGGAAAAAACCTAAATAGACTGTGAGTATAGGTGATCAGAAATTGTAATGGTTATTCCAAGCAATATTTGCAAATACATTTTTCCAGTATTCACTCAATCCTTTTCAATAGCTACCTAAACCTTTGAAATCATCCAAAATGAGAACTGTTGTGATTCTCCTAATGTTAGCATTCATATTACAAAAAGATTGTTAATTTGGTCAACATCAATATGAATATATAGAATACTGCAGCATATGGGAGCTGCTTCTGATCTTCCTAGAGGTAAATCAATCACTATATGCCACATAAATAAATTCGTTAGTCTTTATAAGTGCCACCGGACTCGTTGTTTATATTCCACATATTCCAAAGGGGTAGCCGTGTTAGTCTAGTTCAGCAAAACAAACAAAGAGTCTGGTGGCGTTTAGTCTTTATAAGTGCCACCTGACTCCTTGTTTATATTCCACATA
Source organism: Pelusios castaneus (assembly GCA_007922175.1). NCBI lineage: Eukaryota > Metazoa > Chordata > Testudines > Pelomedusidae > Pelusios > Pelusios castaneus. The sequence continues at coordinate 1,105,767 of ML685834.1, forward strand.
ACACCTTCAAAGTCAACATCTTTTTACAGTCACAATGCAATATGCATTATTTTATACTTCAGGCAAAAAAAAAGGTGTCTTTAAAAGGGCTGTTGAGTAGCCAAGAACTCCGCACATTGTTTCTTCAGAAGGTAAGAAATTTTGCAGTTGACTCTATGTACAAAAGGGTTTTAACATTAAACAGATTAATTCCATAAAAGGGGGATTATTCAATTTATCATATAATCCCTTCTGTTCATTATATCACCTTTGTCTAAATGTAAAAGTGTGTCCATACATGGTTGAATACAGACATATGAATATAATCAGTTACTAGATAACTAGATAAAAGGCCATGAAACTCTCATGTACAAAGAGGGGGGACCCAGTTGTAAGGTCCAATATTAAACATTAAACATATACATTTTCTTCAGGTTCCCTCTCTCAGGGTGCATCTATACTTACAAATTAAGTCAAATTAAGGAGGCTTAAGTCAACTTAATTTACTCTGTGTCTACACTGGGCTTTCCTTAATTCGACTTAAGCTGCCCTTAAGTCGAATTAAGGAAACGTTAGTTTCAATTAACAACACCTCATTTTAATTCAAACTAGCGATTAAATCGACTTTATTAAGTCGACTTAAGCCAGTAGAGACACAGAGTAGTGCCTAGGGGGACCTTTTTAAGTCAACTAATAAGGTCAAAAAGGGGCCACATCTACACTTGAAAAGTTAAGTCCACTTCTGTTAAGTCGACTTAATAAGGTCCACTTTAAGTCAACTTAAAGTCGACCTTATTAAGTCGACTTTATAAGGTCGACTTAACTTTTCAAGTGTAGACATAGCCTCAGTGTAGTTCCCTACCAAAAAGCAATTGGTAGCACCTGGGAGTGAAACATGTGAGATCAACCCTTCATCCTTTGAGTTTAGTTCATTTTCAGGGATCCTCTGAAATGAGATTTCCCCCAAGTCTTGTTCCCACCTTTGTCAATACAGTAACTGGCCTGAGAAACATGATTGTTGTAAATACTGATGTGCGGCAGCACTGAGGAGGAAGAGGAGGACGTGTTTCTGAAGCACCATTACCCTTACCATTACCCTTAATAACTTAAAAAAAACCCCAAACAATCCTCCTTCAGTTTGGACCCATCGCTAGGCCCTATTCTGATCAGCCTCGCAACACTCCCAAAGTTCAATATGGGTTTGACCCTGTGAGTTTTACCATTGACTTCAATGGAGCAATGACAAGCAAAGTAAATCTTTATAGCAGCTACCTGCATTTTTAACTCAACCATAAAAAAAGACAACTTGCGACAAAAGCAAGCCCTGCTCATTGAACAGATCCGCCCTAGCTCTATCCCATTACAAATAGACATGCTCATGCCGAGGTAATTGAAATATTCCACTGTAACATAGCACAAATTCTATCAAAAGAAAATGGATTGGGGGAAAATCATACAGGGTTTTATTAATTCTCTGACTCCAAAATGGAATCATTCTCAGTATGTAATCTATGCATTGATGAATGCTTGCAGCTGGCCCATTAGCCGAGCTTTGCTAGAGATGTCAGATTTCATTTTGCCAGTCTCCTTGCTTGTTTTTCTGTACCATTTGAATTTGTTAGTGCTCTAATTCAAGGAGGAAAGCTCTGAATCAAACTTAGCATTCACTAAAGAATGTTTCCAAGGCAGACCTTTGTAAATATATAGTGTCTCAATTACCCACCAATAGTTGTAACCTTTTCGGTTTGAAGTGCTGGCCTTTGATGGTCTCCACTACCCTTATTCATCAGAAGGATCCTTCAAAGGTTTGCAACATATTAATAATGTTAGAGGCATTTTTGCAACACTTAACCATTATAAACACAGCTGTTTTCTGTTGGCCTCAATATATACTGAAAGCTGAATTAAACTTTCACTTTCTGTCATGCCTGTAAAAGTTACATAGCTACACAGATTTCAATATGATTCTCAAACATCTTAGTCAGACAAGAACAGCAAACAAAGATTTTTCTGAACATTAATGTCTGATTTGGCATTTTCCTAAAGTGATCACTAAAACTGTGTGCCCGTATTTCACATGCTTTCTCAAGGGAATTAAACCTTTTGCATACCATTTTTGCATACCACATACAATCTTTTGCCTGCACTCACAAGCTCTTAGCTATCTGAGCATTAACTTTTGTTTGCCAAAACTCACACATGTACAATTTACCAATAATTTGCAGTTGAGGTCTCTATGAGAATTGGCTAATTACCTGCTTCATCTTATGTGCAAATATCTGCTCTGACACTCGCTCACTCACTCTAGGACCTTGGACAATTCACTCAACCCTGATCCAAAATTTTGTGAAGTCACCAAGGACTCCCATTTGAACAGTGGACTACGGATCAGATCCTAAATCTCTGTCTCACCACCTGTAACACAGAAGTGTGTTACATACGTACATGAATTGGGTTGTATCTCTTTAAATGGTACGTAGATCTGGCTTTAGCAAGCCCAGGCAAAACCTTAAATTGTGTCCCCCTAAACAACATCATTGGCATCTGATTTATAGTCTTACCATGAATACCATGTATTCTTATAGGTCAATAGAAAATCTGTAAACCTCTATTATAAAAACGTAAGCCACTGCTACCTGGAACGGTAGCTTAGCCCCAAGAATGCTGGGAGACACAGAAAACCATGGAAGGAAGAAATTGAAGCAGAGAATGCCTACAGCATCACCCTTGGCCAGAAGAGGGTGTTACAAGGCAGGCACACCCTGTGACAGGATGTAACACTGTTGCTGTTAGGCAAAAACCTATGGTAATAGATGACTGTCTCCAGAAAAGAACATGATTGTAAAATGCTTTGTAGTGGGGGAGCTTTAAGGATACCTTCAACCTCATCTTGTGACTTATGCAAAACTTCTTTATAAGTGATAATTCCACAATCTATAACTGACTCTGAAAAATTCAGATTTTAACTTGTTTGCTCCAAGACTACATTCAGACATCTTCACAAGTATCTTTTAGAAGTTCTCAAGATGCTCTTCATCATTAGCTCCCATGAACAGTATACTGTCCAAGTAACACTGACTGACAGGGGTGCACTTTAGTACCTGGTTCCTGGCAGTAGACTCATTGGATGTTGTTAATTCCAAAAGTATAAGTGGTTTTAAAAAAATAGATAAACTCATGAAAGAAAGGTCCATCAATGCCTATTAGCCAATATGGTCAGGGATGCACTCCATGCTCCAGGTGGTCTTAAAACTCCAACTGCCAGAAGCTAGGTCTGGATGACAGAATATGGATGACTTAATCATTGCCCTATTCTGTTTATTCCCTCTGAATCATCTGTCTTGGGCCACTGTTGAAAGACAGGATACTAGGCTAGATGGATCATTGATACAACCCAAAATGGCCTTTTTTATGTTCTTACATCTCACTGCCAAAGAACAGGCATGGATTGTATTCAAAACACTTGCCTGTTACATTGTAATAAGCTCCTATGTCTGTTAATTATGAGGCTCTTCTTATTATTGCATACAGTCTGCATTTATAGGTAGACTTGAGCGAAGCTCATGTTGAGGAAACACTTATTTTAGCTTAATTTATTATTGTTTGTAAAGTGCTGTGGAGATGTAAAGAGCATATGATCATTGAGGATATTAATATTATTACTTCAAATACAAACAAACAATAAAATTCTTGCCTTATAGACAATTGCCCTTCAATTGGACTCTATGATGGGAATTTGAACTAAATTCTGCCCTTAGATTAAATTACTTAAACTTTATTTGGCCAGGTGGTAGCAGAATTTGGCCCTACATGATTTTATTTGCTGTCCTCTGACTGCAAAGATATAATCTCATCATGGGATTTTTTAAAAATCACATTTGTGAACATTACTTTGTTTTTTGTTCATGCTCTAAAAATGCAAAGAGAACATGTAACAGAAGCAGCTACTTTCTTCATTAATTGTGTTAAAAAAAAACAGATTGTTTTGCCACTTCTCCCCTAGGTCACTAAGTGTGTCAGCCAATGAGAATCTCAGCAAAAACAAGCTCTGGTTGCTGGAAAGGAGAACCTCTCATTGGTCTCAGCTCAGCATTTTTCTAGCAACTGCCAGAGCCAAGATTCCGTATCTTGGCTCTATCCAGAGGGCCTCCTAGAAAATGCTGCTCCTGACTATCCAAAGTGTCATTTTGGTCTTTTGTTGGCAGTGATTAACCATTCAAAATGCGGCCAACCTCTTCCTTCACGAATGGTTAAAGTCTGATCAGAAACTTCCAGAAAAAACTGGCCAAACTTCATACAACTCCCTTTTCAAAATAAGTTCTTCTAGCATTAACCTTAGCTGGGGAAATCCAATGCGCCACCCAATCAAGACTTCACATCAGCTAAATTAACAGTAGGTGTAGCATGTTTCCTAGCTGTAATGACAAACACTTTGTAGGTTTTCTAGCTCATCTCATCCCATCAGGGTAAATCATCTTTAGGTTTTTTGATGAGCTACGTAAACCCAATGGGATATTGGGAGCCCCTCAAGTTGCTTTATATAAGATGCAATGTTGGCAGCGTATTTGGGGATCTTGGTCTCGGCTGACAATACACAAGCATACTGTACATAGCCAAGAGTTAATGCTCCAGGGCAGATTAGCAATAGCGTTGCTCTCTTATAGTATTCTTTCCTTGTTCCATTTAATAGTCTGACACCAGTTTCAGGGCAACTGCTTGTAAGGCTTTTCCAGCCGCAGGCTATGGTGATGAGTTTACAGCTATCGCAGGGAGGAGAGAGAGAGGTCAGGCTAGAAATAAGTACTTGCTAGCAACAGCGGCCAGGAAGAAAGTACTATCGGACCTTACAGCTCTAGCCTATAAATAAAAAGAACTGCAGTCAAAGGCAGCTGAAAAGCAACATGATTAATCTGAGTCATTCATCACAAATTTAAGAGTCAACTGCATTAAAAATGTAATACCGTCATGAGACTTCTTATAATCTAAGACTTTATAATCTTAGACAGCAACAAATACTCCACACCTCAAATTTATTTCCAGATTTGCTTATCCTAATATATAGGTAATACCATAAACCACTTGGCATGCTAAAAGTGTCCATCTAATACAATCAACTGTCAGGAACGTTTGGCACTTACCAGTAATATTCTGGAAAGGTGAAGACCACCACTAATATATGTATTTTAGGGGTATATTTTCTCATGTCTCTTTGTAGGGTTTGCCCATTTGTCTCCCATTAGCATATGTGAATAAACAGCCTCTTATGAGGTATACCCCATTACAATCAGGAACATCTTGAAGAGAATCTACACTACAGTTCTGGAGCTTGGTTTTTCTTTTAAAAAAAAAAGTGTAATGACTGTGATAATGAAAAGTAACTAATTGACGTGTAGTGTGGTGGTTTCTTACACTTTAATAACTTCAGTAATATTGTCATTTCAATTTAGCTTTCAAAATATTTCAGGAATCCAATCCACATGAAGGGCCAATTGAAGCCCTAGTCTGTGGACGACAGTGGAGTTACATTGGGCATGGATTTGGCCAGTTGAGCTAACCATTAACAACATGAGAACATTGAGAATGGTGTAATGGGACTCCTATGTGTGCAACCTCTTCAACCCAGTTCACCGGGATTTCTTCCAATACACTGGCTAATCCTGTGGGATCATGTCTCCCTCTCATGACTGGTGCACACAGAAAATTAGTATTATGGTAATGAGAACTAAGTATTATTTCATTAACTCAAGAGGTTGGTTGATGTGTTTGGTATCAAAAGGTCCTGAGCTCTAGCCTCATTGAGGAATATAGCATCTGTAGGATTGTAGCCATGGATCTTTATAAATTGACACACCTAACAGAACTTAAAATCTTGTAGACATAGGATGTTTCAGAGCTTCATCTAATAGAGAATATGTAATACATTGGCTAAGTATGTGTAACCCTGTTTCTCTGTAGTGATTAATTCACACGGGTGACAAAGGTCTCCTACTTAATCACAGTTAATTGAGTCACTACTTTAGTTCAAGTGCCAGAGGCCAAAGGATAGTTATCAAATAACTATTATGGGAGAGACTATGCAAATAAGATTATATAATGCTAGTAGGGGATGGCTACGCTAACACCTGAAATAGATTAATCTATTAAAATAGATTAATCTGTTAAGGAGGGGGGTGGAACTTAGACACACTCAGCATCCCCCTATCTGCAGTCCCAATTAAGTCAGTTTATTTCCAGTACAAATACTAGTTAGATCAATGGCAAACACTTTTGACAATTCTACCCTCAAATGTTTCCAGAAGCCAGAGCAAATTCAGATTCAGCTGAGTGCTTGCGCAGTTATAAAATTCTCCCTCTTCTCTCCTGAGAAGCCTGACTCCTGAGTGTTTACTGAAACATTAGAAAACTAGTTTAGTTTAGTTTAGAAAACTAAACGTTTGAATTAGAAAACTGTGCATTTCAAGCCAGATCCCAGGCCTCTGCATTCAATCAAATCTTTTCCATTGGTCTCAATGACTGCAGGGTCTGTGCTGAAAATCTTTGGTCTATTCCTGATGATAACCAGGGTGCATATCTGTGTGTGTAAACACAGATTCATTAAATATTGAGTTTTAGAAGTATTTCACCAGACGAGCATGAAAACTAGAATATTTTCAATCAGCTGTGAGGTGGTATAAAAAGACAGTCAGGCTACGATTATTATGCTTAAAGGAGCGAACACTGATGGCTGTAGGTTTGTAAAGGAGTTTTGCACACTTTTAGAAAGGTATGGAATATCTTTTTCTCTCTCTTACCTAAACTTTTTTTAGGAAAACAATCCCTCACGTTCTTAAACTGAGATGTTAGGCTCTTATACAGCATTCATTTGTATCCTGGTTGTGCCAGTCACATTGTGTTTTCTGTATTGTGACTAAATGCTACATGACTGATACCAGATTGATGGGATTAGACAATGAAAATGAGATCTTTTCCTGAAAACCATGACTGAATGTAAGGAGCAGGTTGCTTTTTTTTTATGTCTTTTTAAGGAAATAGCACTATATAAAGAAAGATAGAAAGGATCCAGAGTTAAAAGTCTACATCCCTTTCCATCTTTAGTGACACTTAAATCTGAATCCACATACAAACTTAATGGTTTAGGACAATTTATTCTGGAAACAAGAATATTTAATCCAACTACAACCCAATCATCTACAGATCAATACAGTCCATCTAGAACTATAGAATGCAATTTACCATCGGCGCTTGAAGCACGTGTTTTGAAACCTAAGTCAATATCCTTAAACACGTTCACTAGGAATTAACCATTATCTATCCTATGACTCAGAGAGTCTGGATGTTTATTTCCAGCAATGCCATTAAATATCAACTCCTAGAGATCTTGTCCTTAATAATAACAAGAGCCAGGAATTTTTTTAAAAATGCAGTGCAGATGTGAGGCAGCGTTTTTCCTGAAGGTGCTTTCCAAGTTTTCCACAGTTCTTTATAACTGTTCCCTAGATTGTTTCTTAACTGTCTTAACTGCCATAACTGTCATATAAATTGAGCCTCTACAATGGGCCTCACAGTAAAAGATGGTGCTTAGGCATACTACCCCTCCCCACCCCATTCCATTCCATACATATTACATACATACCACCCTCCATAATAAAATATACAATTGACCCTGAAGCATTGTGTCTCAATAAGGCACTATACCTCCAGAAGGAAGGAGAGGTGCAGCTTCTTCACTGCCATGGGATGTAATGCGACCACTAGCATGAAGCCAACCCTGTTGACTGGAGCAGGGGCAAAGGTTCGCTCAGGAACTGGTTCATCCCAGAGAACCTACTGCTGGTAGAAGTGCTAGAATCAAACACACCTTGCACAGCATTGTTATGGGCCCTTAAGCAGGTGTGTAAGGAAAGGGAATTCCCAGTTTCACATACCCTGCAGGAGAAATTCCCAATAGGGCCTTTAGTAGCTGGAGTGTCAAATAAGCATGATTAATAATAAATAATAACAAGAATGCAATTAATTGATTCATTCTGAAGTGATCTGTTTAAAGGAAGTGACTGAGAAGTCAGCGAATCACGACGTCCAAAGACAGCCAAACCTGACCATGGCACGTTGATGTTCAGTAATTTAGCTTAGCTAAACCTCTTTCTGTTTCGCAGATAATGCTGAACTAAGCTTAATGACTAACTAGGTGCCAATTTGAAAGCTCTGAAAAGTCCGCACAAGCATCTTGTACTCCAGAAACTAAAGCTGTCCACGGGGACCATGTCATAAAAAGGTCATCTATTGCTAGCTTTGAAGATATAATAGTTCAGCCCTTCCTGGGATTTAAAAAAAAAAAAAAAGATAACAATGGGTTAAATGAAAAATTGTGTTCTCTGTACCAAACAACCTATAAACCAAATAGATTTACCACAGTCCTAGATCAGCAGCAGTAATGGATGGTCCAGTGAGCAACGGGTGTTGCTTTACACCGATGCCAACTGCAGTTAAAGTCATTTATGATCTGATTAGATCTGATGGGGCGATTAGAGTAAAATTTGTTCACATGCTCTGTTGATTGAATTCTTAGGAATAAATAATACATTGGTAGAAGTCATGACAGGGCCATAAACTATTCACAATAGAAACAAAAGCTAATATTATTCACAATAAGTAATCCGACAAGCTCAGTCTTTCAGAATGTGTCAACTACAAAAAATGTTATATTCTAACTCCAGTTAGCTAACTAATTAACTAGCAGTAAAGATGCATCTTGTAACTCAGGGTATTGGTTCAAATTAAATCCTGTAAACTGGGGTTTAACAGGATCTCCTAACCCAAAATAACAGCCGAGTTATTGTGTCTTCACTGATACTTTAACCAAGGTAAGAACATTGAAGGAGGCAGACTGTTTGCTTTTCAGTGAAGTCACACCCTAAGTCAGTGGTTCTCAATCAGAGACACTGTGTTGAGACACTGTGTTGAGAAATCACAACACTCAAAAACCAATAGGGGAGCACTTCAATCTCCCTGCTCACTCCATTGATGACTTGTTAATAGCTGTACTCACACAAATGAACAACAAATTGCAGCTTCAAAAAGAAACTGCAGAACTGGAATTTATATGCAAATTTGACTCTGTTGCCTCAGGGTTAACCAGGGAATACGGATTTGTTTTTCTCATTAAAACAGGTGATTTAACCTCACCTTCCTCTATGTGCTGTTTTCCAGTGTTTGAATCCCAACACCTATTCTGATTTGCTGTTACAGCCTGACCTGATCCTGTGTCATACACTTCCCTGCATTTAATATGCTCCCATTCTGTAAGTTCCCCATCTTCAAAGCATCTGATGAAGTGGGATTTTCTCCCACAAAAACTCATGCGATAAATAAATTTGTAAGGCTTTAAAAGTGCCACAGGGCTCCTTGCTTGTTTATATTCCTGTTATCTTTCATATTCTTACATTTTATTTGCCTTTGGATCTAAGCAGATCCCAAACCAAAGGTATTTAAACATTAAAACATAGTTGCTTCCATTAGACTCTATACAGACAATTATGGTTATATAGAGCAGTCACAATTTTCACACATGGGTGCTTAAAGCTAGGTCTCTGAACCCATATTTATACACCTAAAGCAACATCCCAATGTTCAGAGGTGCTGAGCACGCACACGTCTCCTGAAGCCAATGGGCTGTGTTTACTTAGGAGCTTAAATTGACATTTAGATGCCTAATCTCCTGTCACAGAGCACTCTACTCTGTTTTGTCCATGACGTTCCTGTTCTGTTTGTAAGTTCGTTACTGAGTTCACCAGTATCCTGTACTATCAAACCTTAAGGGCATTCTATCCTGTTAGACAGAACGATAACTTCAGAGGCGTGTGTGTGGAGGAGGAGGAGGAGATAGATAAGCATTTATCTGATTTACCTGTTTAAGAAACAAAGATTCTGTTTTCATGCAAATTCCCTTGAATATAAAAGCTGAGGAGACAGCTATACAGATAGTACTGTACATGAAGGCCTGTTCAAAACATAATTGTTTCTAAATACAATATCTTTGAACTTTTTCCAGGATCTATGAACACCTCTTTAAATATTCTCTTTTTTCCTGTTGTTGATTTCCCCATTGATTTTAAGAAAGCTCTCCTTAAGGTTGAGAAGCTTTTTAGCAGCTACAACTACAAACAACAGCAACATAAACCTTTTCACTTAGGTGTTTCTAGGCATTTGCCACTTTCACAAACAGTTTAATTTTGTGAGATCTTCATGCCACCTCTTATGCCTAATATTGATATTCCCATATGCTCTACACACACTAAATTATACTTTAATGAATTAGTGAAAGGAAACAGATTAGGGCAGGGTACCTTTAAACAATTGAATCAGTGCCATTTTTCTCTTTTTTCATGGAAAGATTAAAATAATAAATTGAGAAATGAATTAGGAGGGAGTTGGAAATCACCATTTACCTCACAGTCTTTAGATGCTAAAAACTAAATTACTGTAATTGGCAGTTTATTAACAGGAAAATTATGCTAAATAGCTTCATGTCACTGTCAAAAATTATATTCAGTAAGCTAAGAAGATGGGGCCCTTAGTGTAACATTTGCATTTGCTCATTTAGGAAGAACAATGGTAATGATGAGTGAAGCATGTACAAATTATATACCAAAGAACGTTTGCATGGCTGTAAAAAGGATATTTTGATACCAGTGTGATTAAGCCTTTTGTTCATTAAGCTGCAGTATCTCCTTAAGGAGAGAGGGGGAAGAAAGAACACATTAACTTTAGTTAGAGGCATGTAAAAAATGAACTCTAGTCCAAACCACTCAGAATTCAAGCAGGACTCAACTATAATGGCAGTGATCATTGTATGTTTATTATGCTGTCCAAGTACCAGTTTGCCTCTTTTTGGATCAGACTGAAGATGTGATAATAACATGGCCGTAACCCACATCAAACTGTGGATATTCCATTCCCACAGCATTCACATGCCCACTGTCCTCTAACTTGGGGTAGGAAGGTGGGGGGCCTAGTAGATCCACACAGACGGAAAGCAGTGCAATGAGCAAAGCAATCTTGTTACTGGGGGGGTTCTAATGACTTCAAGCTGGCAGTCTTTATTTGATCCTTCTTCTACCTCTTTGTGTTAGCTGTTTTCACTACCTGTCCTATCTCCTTTTCATCTGACATTTCACAAGGAAGGCTGACTTTAAATATCACCCGTACCTGTAGGCTGCAGGGAAGACAATAGTAAAGCAGAAGAAAACTGGGTCATTTTAATGTCCTGATGAAAACCAGCAGGGACAGCGCATTAAGTAACATGGAACGCCTCTGTAAAACCGGGACACAATGTTCTTCTACTCTCTACTTGTACATAGCTGTCTCTTCTACCAGGACTCTCTGAAGCATAGAAATAAAAAGAGTTCAAATAAGTTATTTAGTAACTCTTGAATTCAACTAGTTCAGGGAGAAAATTGTTGATTTAAACACAGTTCTACCAGGATTTAGAAAGTTCCTGGAGTTAGCATCATTCTCACCTGTGAAACATTTCTGGTAATTAGTGCCATGCAATGCTATTACTTGATTAATTTGTATTCATGCATGAAGATGGTCTAAGGGAAAATGGCTTTGAGCGATGAAAATGGCTAAACTACACCTCCTGGGAAAAAAAATAATGAATTATCTTTGCTGGCACAGTCAAGAATATATATAAAGCTTTGACCAGAGCAAATATCACTGGGTTCATGTGCAAGGTACTCATCAAGCACCAATAAATTTAGTCTATGAGCAGAACATGCCAGCAGAACAGCAAGCAGATGCTGTTCTTTGAAGGTTATTAGAAAGTTCTTTCAAGGAAGGCATACCATATACATACTGGATGCAAATAATTTAGTGCTGCTTTTGTGAAACATTTCATGGGAGAGAACACTACACATATCTGATATTAGTTACGTCATTTAAAGTACTACTGGAAGGAGCTCCGATAGAACAGTAATGAAGGCAGGATAAAAAACTATATAAAATAGAATAGAATCTGTCTTTTCTGATTAAAAATAATCCTTCATATGTCCTTTGTTTCACATTTAAAGACCTAAATCCAAAAGGACATCATCAACATCAGAACACTTCAGGCTTTAGTCAAAACCATATTATAGTATATGCCACATGCAGATATAAACAAGAGGAACATCCTACAAATGGGCTGATGGATAATATAAACTTGAGGAGACATTCATACTATTGGTGATGTATTAAACCTTCGTAAGCAGAAGGGTCACAATACAGTTCCTGGTTCCACTCCTTAATCCAGGGCAGGTGGGGGAAATAATCTGCTTTAACCCTACACCTTGAAAAGATTTACTTTCCCTTCCATGCTACCTTGGTGGTGGGAATCAAGTCAGCCCACTCCCCACCCACCCATTCCATGCCTCTCTCTGCATGGCAGTGGGAGTAGTGGCCCTATAGAGACCTCTCTTCCTCCCACATTACGATCCGCATGTGTGGCAACCTCTATTTTTACCCCTCAAAATGCCCTGCACACGTGGGTAACAAAGGTCACAACTGTGCCTGTACTAACTGCCAACTAACCTCATTGGAAACAATGGAAGTAACTTGGCCACTACTATGCTTTGAGCACAATTCAACGTCCTTTGAAGACAATGGGCAGGTCTACACTGCCTACCCTTTTCAGCAGCAGTGCAAATAGGAAAATAGAGTGATCAGGAGCAGTCAACATGGATTCACCAAGGGCAAATCGTGCCTGACCAACCTGATTTCCTTCTATGATGAGATGACTGGATTTGTGGATGCGGGAAGTGCCGTTGACGTAGTATACCTCGACTTTAGCAAGGCTTTTGATACGGTTTCCCACAGCATTCTCATTGGCAAGTTAAGGAAGTATGGGTTGGGCGAGTGGACCGTAAGGTGGATAGAAAACTGGCTAGATAAATGGGCTCAGCGGGTAGGAATCAATGGCTCGATGTCTAGTTGGCAACCGGTAACAAGTGGAGTGCCCCAGGGGTCAGTCCTGGGGCCAGTTCTGTTCAACATCTTCATTAATGATCTTGATGATGGAATAGACTGCGTGCTTAGTAAGTTCACGGATGACATCAAGTTGGGGGGAATGGTAGATACTCTGGAGGGCAGGGACAGGATCCAGGGAGACTTGGACAAATTGGAACACTGGGCCGAAAGAAACCTCATGAGGTTCAACAAAGACAAGTGCAAAGTCCTACACTTAGGACGGAAAAATCCCATGCACTGCTACAGGCTGGGGACCAATCAGCTAAGTAGCAGCACTGTAGAAAAGGACCTGGAGGTTATGGTGGACAGGAAGATGAATATGAGCCAACAGTGTGCTCTTGTTGCCAAAAAGGCCAATAACATATTAGGCTGCATCAGCAGGAGTATTGCTAGCAGATCGAGGGATGTGATAATTCCCCTCTATTCGACACTGGTCAGGCCGTATATGGAATACTGTGTCCAGTTTTGGGCTCCCCACTACAGAAAGGATGTGGACAAATTAGAAAGAGTCCAGCAGAGGGCAACAAAAATGATTAGAGAGATGGGGCACATGATGTATGAGGAGAGACTGAAAGAACTAGTCTTATTTAGTCTGCAGAAGAGAAGACTGAGGGGAGATTTGATAGCAACCTTCAACTACTTGAAGGGGTGCTCCAAAGAGGAGAGAGCTAGGCTGTTCTTGATGGTAACAGAGGACAGAACAAGGAGCAATGGTTTCAAATTACAGCTGGGGAGGTCGAGGTTGGATATTAGGAAAGACTTTCTCACTAGGAGGGTGGTGAAGCATTGGAGTGGGTTACCTAGGGAGGTGGTAGAATCTCCGTCTTTGGAGATTTTTAAGGCCCGGTTAGACAAAACCCTGGCTGAGGTGATTTAGTGGGAGTGGTCCTGCTTTTTAGCAGGGGGTTGGACTAGATGACCTCATGAGGTCCCTTCCATCCCTATTATTCTATGATTCTATGAAATGAAGATACACAAGTTCCCCAAATAACTTGCATGCCTGTGTTCAGATTCCCTACTCCCACCACATCCACGATGCTGAGACCCAGTTGCTGGGTTGGTGTTTAGGGACCAAACTTCCTGATCAACTGAGTGCGTCTTCACAGACCTTCACAGCAAATTTGCTGCTGTCAGTGAAGACAAGCCCAATAGGAGTATTTCCACTGATTTTAAGAGGCAGAAGATTAGGCCTTATATTTCCTGTAAAATTGCCTTGGAGACCAATACTGTTCTCATCTGAAGTCCCTTCTATTTCCTTAACACAATGCATTACCTGGAAGTCCTGGGACAGTGACTCACTCACTCTTCAGTTTAAGTCAGCTCTCATGACCCCAGAATGTAATTCTCTGTTGAAAAACCTATGCTGTAAAAGAGGTTCTCAATGACTGACTTTAATGGGGAGATAGTCTCTAGACTTGGAGGAAAGAAGACTGCACAGAGAAGACAGTTGAACAATAACCACAGAGTTCTTTTAAAAGCTGAAAAGTAGATAAAATTTCAAATACTGAAGATGAAAAATTTTAAATATTTCCCACTCACCTGGTTTAATTGAATTAAAATGGAAAAGGGCCTATCTGTTACTTACCTGAAGAAGAAAACATCCTGCTCTGTTAAAACTCTTCCATTTGCCTATGTCCCAGAACTTCCCTGTTCATTAATATTTTAATTACTAAAGAGCTGGAAATTAAAATCAGCAGTATACCTCTTTGACAAGTATATATTCCACACATTTTCACCATCATGTTATTATTTTTAATCATTCTTTTGCATTGGAATTTCATGTCAGAAATCAATCTATTTCTTTGGTTTTATATTTCAATTTGCCACTACAAAAGCCAGCATGTGGCCCATGCAGATGTAAGTGACACATCGGCTTGTGCTGGGCCTCTGTGTAGGGGTGAATATTACCCTCAGAGTTTTATCAAGTATAACTTGGGTCCCATTCTGTTCTTGTTGACACTCTACTGATTTCAATGTAGTTACTCCTGGTTTATGCTAATGAGAGATCAGAATAGTCCTTTTTAGTTTATTCTAGGATATTACTGACACCCTGATGACTGTATGTACAGATTCCAAAATATTAAGACACACTGTGTTAAAAGCATGGTCCTGCCCCTCTGAAGTCGACGGTAAACTCCAACTGACATAACAGGGAGAAGGCTTAGGCCCATCATTTGTCATTTTATTTTTAACGTTTGCAGAGGTATCTTGTTATAATTCAAGGATTTGTATCTGAGACTAGTTATGTCCTTAAATTCCACCAATACTGACTCAGACTCTAAGGTATGCTTATGCGGGGGGTGGCTGATCCAATAGCAATACTGAGAAGGTGAATTCCCAATGATAGAATTTTGAGTGGGGAAACATACAAACATTGTCATTGTTGTATAGGGACAGAGATTAAGCCAGGGGAGTGCAAGCAACCAAGGGTGACTAGAACATGAGGAACTTGGGAAGCCACCTCCCAAATTTATACAGGCGTTATTGAAGACGCTCACCCAGACAGACGCCAGCATTATCCAAATACATGGGTATAATCAGGCAGGTGAATACACTCCATGGCTTAGTTGAATTATGAGGAACAGGTTAGGTCAAGGGCAGCAACACAAATGGGAAGTGGGTGGGACATAATATGCTGTGGGTAGAGTGGTGGTACCATGGAGGCCTGCTGACAGTGACCCGTTTATTCTACAGCAAGCTCACCAAAGGCCTGAGACTCATAATGACATTTGCTGGGATTTAATGAAAGCAGATGTGTTTTTGTAACATCTGCAAATTTAAGCATGCTTGTGAAATGTGCTTTGGGTCCCACACAGCCCACGATCCCCACTGCAGTTGGGGATGAGAGCAGTATGGAAACAGAACGGCAGGAGGAGTTAGGTGCCACCTAACTGGGAGGCAGGAGCAGAGTGTGATGGTCACAGCACAAAAGAGGGCTGGGGGGGGGAGAGCTAAAAATGGGGGTGGTCACTATATAAAAGTGCCATCTCTGGCTAAGCTGGCGGTGTTAAGGGTGCTCTTTTGCAACTACCATAACAAGATAGGTGGGATGGATTTGCTGTGGGATTTAGGATCCCCTTTCTGGAAGAAAGAAATTATGTCCAAAAATTTGAAGTCCTTAATGGAAATGGGTCATAAAGGAAAAGATTATATAACAATTACAGGAGGACAGGGTAGCAGGGCCATTCAATAACTTACCTATAATGAACTTGCAGGTTTCTCCCCTAGGCTTCGTCCCTAACAACGCAAACATCATTTTATTCACCACCTGCCACACCCCTGCGATAGTCCTCTTAATGATGGAATGGACCTGGCCTTTTGTTCCATACACTATTCTTCCCTTTGATGAAGCCATGCATAGGGTTCGGCCTTGTTGCTCCAGAAACATTGATAGCCAAGTGTCCTATCTAAACTGCTTTTTGAGTCCTGCTGATGCATCCTTCTGACTTTCACCTTTTCAGTTTCTCCTTTGAAGGACAATTTTATTTTGATAAAGCAACGTCCTTGGAATATATAACATCCTGGGATCCCATCTAACTGCTGGTACGTCCTTGTGGCAGATGTCCAGGGCAGGTACTCCATAGGCAAGAGATATGGGGATCAGATAAAATGGATTGGTAGATAATTGAAAGAAGGCATTCTTTAAAAGAGTGGGAACAAAGAGAGGGGGAACAGGACAGGGTTGGGCTTCCGTGGCTGGTATGGCAGGGAGTCAATCCTCCCTATATCTGCACTCAAGAGGGGTGGGACAGTGAGGTTCCAGCAGCAGATGGGTTGGGGATCAGATGACTAGAGGAGGAAGGGCAGACAACAGCCTGCCTAATTATATGAAAATGATTATGGACTGTACAATTATATCTGCCAGGTACTCTCAGATATTTAGGAATAAATCCATGATCTAATTAAACCACACCCAGTATCTTCAGTCCTTGTTCTGGTGTAGCCAGATAATGCAGGGTGGTCTAAAAGTAAACAGTTAGAAAATCTCTGTCTCTAAGCTACACACCTCTACTGATCCACAGCCTAGATTTATGTAGCCTTATATTGGAATGTGGGTGGCAGAGCTGTAAAACATAAAAAGAAACAAATATGAATAGCTGCAAATATTGATGTACTTTTTCAAGACCATAAATCTGAACTGCAACTTGTTCCTGTAACTTGGAACTTTGCAGCAGTTTTGGCAACAGACTGCAGCCTTTTCCACTGAGCCAGAACACAAATCGCATTTTTGTTTGATTTGTGACATTAGGCATCCAAGGTTACAGACATGTAAAACAAAAATACTCTGAAATGATGAAGATTTAACCTTGTCTTCAATTTTACATGGTGTCAGTGATGGCGATTTAAAAGCAATAAACAATCTTGTTTTTGCAATAGGAACCATAAATAATACAGTCACAGTGCTAAACTAGAGCTTGGCGGGTGGACAGCAGCAACATTTGCTCAAGAAAACGCATTTATATGTAAAAATTCAAATAAAAATATCTAATTATTATGCAGACGTAGCAAATTATATAAATAAAAAGAGACAGGCTCTATGGGTGAGATGTTTTATATTATTCATGCAATTATAATGGCTGTACGTACAAGGGTGTTAACTACATGTGCAATCCTGCTCCAGACTGCTGGAGAAGTGAGGTGAATTGTGGCATTATCAATATAAATGGTGGCATTTTAATAGTTTTTTATAATAGGCTAATTGCTGCTAGATCCATTTATTATTTACTATTTGGCTTTCTGCTGAGATCTAAAACCAATGTCTTGACTACTTATGAAATCTAAATATCCAAAGGCACCTTCTAAAAGACTAATGTTATGTTATACTGGACATAGTCAAATTTCAGCGTGGGTAGTTATATTTCTGTCAATCTAATATTGTAATAAATTTTAATTTGAAGATCTTATTCTCAGATCTTGTCCTATACTGTTGGGCAAAGTTACTTGGGGCTGGATTTAGGGGCAGGCAACACAGATGACTGCCTGGGGTGCCAGGCTTGGGGAACTCCAGGCTCAGGGTGCTGTTGTTGTTAACAATAAAAGGGAAAATAGAATGTCTGAAGTAAAATGTTCCAAGTATTCTGCATGTGGATTCATTTTGCACTAATATCCTAGTATTTTCTGGACCTTTGCAGAATCTTCTAGACTTTGAGAACTACATTTTCCTTGAACCTTCTTGAAAGGTATGCCCTCACGGGTATACAAGGGGCAGGGCATCAGCGGTACGTCAATAGATAGAAGAACGAAATTAAGTAACATGAGAGTCCTGCTATCATATTGTGACCCTTGTTTTATTGTGTAATTATGAAAGTGTAAGGGGTGGGGGCTCAAGGGGAGTGTGCCAAAATGGAGGGATGGGCTCCATCTGGTCTAGGGCCAGCCCTGAAGTTGCTGTACACTTCTAAGACCTAGTCTACACTTGCCGCACTTTTCGGCAGCAGTCGATGGGAGATATGCAAGGTACGTAAAATACCTTGTGTATCTCCTGACAACTTACTAACTACTCCTTATAGACTTCGCTAAGGTGACCGGAAATGCCATCCCATCACCTTAGCGATAAACCACTTCCAGGGCAGGAGTTACTAGGGCGAACTCTGGAGCGATTGAGCATGTCTACACAGGCTCAATCGCACCCAGAAGAGCACACTGACAGCGGCAATTTTGCTGCCATCAGTATAGACATAGCCTAAGCCTTGTCTCCACTAGGAAAAATGTGCATTTTAGCTAGCTCCCCTTTAGGATTAAGCCAACTTGTACTGAAATTACAACTGCCTTATCTGAACTAGGATTTTATCACATTAGCTAACAGGTTAAAAAAATACCTTTTTTCTACTATGGTCATTGTTGTACAAAATTGCCAAATCTAAATCAGAGATGTATCTATTCCAGTGTGGCAGAGCAACAGCTACAGGTACGCCACAGAAAAACTCTAATATTGCAAAGAGGAGCTTAATTCCAGGGATCAGCCACAGATCGCAACCCTGGAATTAATGTTTGGGAAGCAGCCAGATTAGCCTTTACTAATATGTTAACTATCTTGTGGCAATCAGTTAATTAACAATCAGTTAACTTGTGGTAAAAAATATTCTAGTGAATACAAGTCCTCAGACAACATTAAACAAGGACCTAAAATTATCTGGGTGAGACTCATGTGTGTTGGAGTGAAATGCAATTCTAGGGTTGTCAGAGGGTCACAAATGATCACTGAAGAGAAGAGTTTTCTTTCTTCCTTTGTTTTATTTTTTTCGGCTGAAGTTTTCAATAGATCTTCCACGGATCAGAAAAGAACAGGGGCAGAAAGAATCAGCTGTTGCCTGCAAAATTCTCTCTCTTTTGCCCTGTAGTTTAAAGTTAAGGGAAATATGCCAAATGCGTACACAGATGAATCCAAGATATTTCTGTCTTGGTCTACATCTATACTGCAAGTTGAGGGTGTTATGCCCAGCTGGTGTGTATGCACACAGAGAGACAGAGAAATAGCATAACTGTAGTTACAGTGACAGCAGCAGCTGCCTCATAGGATTCAGCAGGGTTTGCACTCAGAACAGGAAGCCTGTGCCACCATTGAGCAAGCTACACTATTTTTAGTGCATTACCTCAGATCAGATGAGAGCTACCGTGACTATGTATACATAGACTGGGAATCATACTTAGTTCATAGTGTAGATGTACCCTTAAAGAGAAGGACTCAGGCCATATAATTCAGATCTAGCGCTAAATCTCTCTAATTTGGATGGGCTTGGGAACATTGGCTATGTCTACACTTGTTAATTTAAGTCGACTTAGCATGTCTACATTTAAATTTTAAGTCGACTTTGGGGGGACCCTACAAAGTCAACCTAGAGCGTCCACACTGTACGCCTAGGTTGACTTGTAGGGGCTAAGTGGACCTGGGATTGGTCCACGGTGGCGGGGGGGCACCCCTTGCCAAGTGCCAGGGGGCTCAGCCTTTGCCCCATTGTACCTGGGTACAATGGGGCAAAGGGGGACAGGGACACTGGCAGGGCATAGGGGCAGGGTGGGCGGGCAGGGCTGTGCCCTGTCCTGTGGGGGGGTATGCCAGGCTCTCCCTGTGCCAGCCACCCTGGCAGGGAGGGCAGTGGGGGAGTCCTGGAGAGCCCTAAGTCGACATAGAGTCAACTTAGGGCTACTCCAGGTCTACACTGGCTTAAGTTGACTTTAGAAAGTAGACTTAAGCCAAAAGTCGACTTAAAAGGAGGTTTTATAAAGTCGACTTAATTTTCCTTAAGTCAACTTAAGCAGCTTGCTTAAGTCGATTTAAGGAAAGTGTAGTGTAGACGCAGAGTAGATTAAGTCGATTTAAGCAAGCTTAAGTTGACTTAATTTACAAGTGCAGATGCACCCATTGTGTGTCAGACTGCTATAAAGAAAAGTGGGCCATATCCTCAATAGGTGTACATTAGAGTAACTCCCCCAGATTTAAAGAAACTACAACAGTTTACTCAATCAGAAGATCTTGGCCAAGGAGGTTCTACAACTCTCGAACATGGATCTATGATCAGATTTTGAACTCACCCAAAGGTCAGTGGAATTTTGGATCTGAGATTTTGGTTCATTTCATCATTAGTTTAATCTGCAAAGCCATCTCTTTTCTGAATTCTTTGTGAGATAATAATTGCTGAAGTGGCCAGTTTTGAGGTTACAAATAGGAACTCATTACTTTGGGTGGGGAAACAAGCTGAGATGCAGGAGGTAAACTATTAAGAAACAGAGGTCGTCTTTGCAGCAAATGTCCCAGGGAAATAGAAGAGACAATTACAGACCTAATTTAAGACAGGAAATTGTCTAAAATTAGAATCCTTTTCACTGTTTCACATCAGACACTACCAGTGCATTAATAAGGAGAATTGTTTCAAAACAGAATTATTTCAATGTACTTCAAAGACTAGAAGGCCATCAATATTTTCAACACTGCTACACACTCACTAAAATCCCTTTTGTAGCTCATCCTTAGGAAAGAATTTGACATGTGGGTTTTACTGTAATCCAGATGGACTGGCAGTGCCAAATACAGATGGAGCCATCTGGAACCCAAGTATTTCCTTTTGTATTTGCAAGCTGCCCAACAGGAGCCAGATTCTACAATCCCCCATTGTTGTTACAAACAGAGAGAGCTGCATTTTCCCAAAAGCTCCTATTTTATGGCAGTTTATATAGAGTTTCTCCATCCACTCACCAACTCCCACCCCCAAAAGGGAGTTAAAGAATGCTTCCCCTGAATCATATGCTAAGTTTAGCATAAATTAGATGCATGCTGCCAATACTACCCAGTGAAATGTAAAAATGCTGTGTAATGTTGTAATTATATCCTCCTACATACAGATTTCCATTTTAACCAGCTTTAAAGTAACAGATCTGTTCTCCTGGCTTCCTTTAATGTGACTGTTGATCTTTCAAAGAACATGGCTATGTCTCAAAAGCCAGTTGGTGGCTGAGCCTTCAAAAGAAGGTTATCAGCAGTAGCAATGGGGAAAAAACTAAATTTCTTTAACTCTCAAGAAATCTTCTGTTTCACTTTGGAGCAAAGATTCAGGTGTGTTTGTATTTTATACACGGTGGCCTGCCATCTCCAGGTTAACAGTTGCAGAGTGGCAAACAGCCTGTTTCTGGCTTTAATCCACAAATATTTTCAATTCTGTGGTAAAAAATCATGCAGATCAGGAAACAGAGAGATGAAAGAAACCATTTAAATAAAGGTCATATTAATCTGAAAAAGCCAAACATGATGCAGCAGAAGATGAGGTTTGTCCCATTTCCACACTTTATTTCAACAATATTTTCAAACATAAAATGCCAATGCCTATGACTATGGGATGTCACCAAGGGATGCTTATATTCAATGAAGAATGATTATAAAATAACAACTAAAGGCTAAAACTAAAAGTTAATTAAGATAGAATAAAACCACAGCATTCTCTGCCAATTGTAGGCTTGCTGGTACAGGAAAAAGCAAATATTATTCTGGGAGGTATTAACAGGAGTATTGTAAATAAGACACGAGAAGTAATTCTTCCACTCTACTCCATGCTGATTAGTCCTCAGCTGGGGTATTGTGCCCAGTTCTGGGCACTTCATTTCAGGAAAGCTGTGGACAAACTGGAGATAGTCCAGAGAAGAGCAACAAAAATGATTAAAGGTCTGGAACACTTATGAGCGAAGATTGAAAGAGCTGGGCTTGTTTAGCCTGAAAAAGAGGAGACTGAGAGGGGACATGAAGTACCTAAAAGGTTGTTACAAGGAGGAGGGAGAAAAATTATTCTCCTTGACCTCTGATGTTAGGACAAGAAGCAATGGGCTTAAATTACAGCAAGGGGGGTTTAGGCTGGAGATTAGAAAAAAATTCCTAACTATCAAGGTGATTAACCACTGAAATCAGTTGCCTAGGCAGGTTGTGGAATCTCCGTCAGTGGAAGTTTTTAAGAGCAGGTTAGACAAGCACCAGTCAGGGATGATTTAAGAAGATACTTGGTCCTGCCATGAGTGCAGGGGACTGGACTCCATGACCCCTCATGGTCCCTTCCAGTTTCTATGATTCAATGAATATACCAAATACAAAAAGAAAAAAACCCCAAAACAACACACCACCAGCAACTGTGGACTTCATTCTGCCCTCACCTTTACAGAGGTGTGCCAATTAGTTACTGAACTTCTGTTCCAGGAGTTCCTTTGCTGATATATTAGAGACATTTGGGTTTAGAATTCAGCCAGTGACCTACCAAAAATAGGTCTCTCTATGGAAGTAGTGTGCACAGGAAATCTGACTTCTATGATCTAGAGCCTATACAAGTCTGGGAGTATTTGCTAACAAGAAAACTAGCCAAAATGCAGTGCTTTTCCCATTCAAGGTAATAAACTACAGGGGCGTTGTTGGCCAAGATCTGAGAGCCTTCTTTTATGCATGTTATATGGTAGACCCAATCCTTGCTAGTCACTTCTGTGGACCACCTTCCTTATGCTATATTTTGGCAAAGAAAAAGGCACATCAACCTAATGCAGTCACAAACCCAGGACACAGATCTGGGCGCAAAAGCTAAGGGGATATTTTTGTCTCCTTAAAGATCAGGCAGTACCACAACTGAAGCAAGTGTCATGAAGGTATTTTCATGAGCAGAACTCCATGTTTCTGCTGAGCACTAGGGTAGAGTGCATGAGAAAATGGACATCCCCAATAACCATGTATGAAAAAAAGAACATAGGCCATATAAAGGCAACACAACAGCTCTGGCTTTAAACTTTTTTTTCATCTCTTTTCCCATAAATTATGCATCATTTGGATGCTTAGTTAATATTTACGTAGCTTTGAGTTTAAGCTGTTGATACAATGAGTTGATTTTCTTGGCTCTATTTGCTTTTTCAGTGAAAGCAAAAAAGTAAAATTCCTAGGCACTAATGCCAGAAATGAGGAACTACCTTATTAGATTATCTGTGGCTTGATGGGTGGGGGTGGAGAGGAGAGAAATAAAAGGATTCATGTTGCAAATTTTATAATGACTTACTGCTCAGTTATCTCAATAATAGAGTCATAATTAGCAAGGCATTTCACTGCTTTAAGAGACAAAGATTTCTATCTGCAGCACACCTTAAAATTTACATTTTAATGGGCAAAAGATGTATATCAGTAATAGCACTGATTGATGCTCTCTTATCACTGGTAATAATGCAGAATATAGCAGGGGAGAGTAACAGTGCACCAGAACCAATCAATAAAGAACAAACGATGGCCAAAAGAAGTCAGACGTAAAGGTCATTGTACTGACACGTTTGTAAATAATTTCACAAAGCTCATGCTGCAGGTTAAGGCAAAACATATTAATGCCATGAACGTATGCCATAGCTAGTTAATTATAGCAGATTAAAGGTTTAATTATTCTTCTGCAATTATATGAGGGAAAGGTGAATGTATATGTGACTATCTACATGTTGAATAGCTTATACATGATGAATAAAGTTTCCCAAACTCATCAGCATCATACCATTGATTTCCAAGAATCATAATGTCAAACTCTGGTTTTTAATGAGCTGTAAATCAGATGGCATCCTGTTCTGTTCCTTGGCGTCACTGCTCACCCTAATTCAGTAGTCTAAAACAAAAATTGTAACTATTAGGAAATAATTGTATGGTGGAAGGGATGTTTTCACTTTTTCTGAGGAAAGTACATTACATAATCATTGTGACCAGATAGCAACATTGCTGCTCTTTCAGCTATCATCCATGCATCCCTGAAGAAAATAAATAAATATTTTTAAAGGAGGAAATTGTGACTGTCTAACGGGAAAATAATGGAAGAAATACTGAGTGTAGTGTCTTAAGCCCACTTGGTCTGCTTTAACCAATACAACTTGTAGCATTGAGCTCTTGGTTAGCATGATGCCTAATTAAGAGGGTTAGCAAAATAAATGCAGGTAACAATAGACTAATTGTCAATATGTCCATAGTGCTCACTCAGCCATTGTAGATTTTTCATCTGCATTCATGCTGACTAGAATGACTTCCTGGATAACAACTGAAATTTGTTGGGTAAACTAAGAATGACTATCTTAACTGAAGTTTTATCTTTTCTCCCCTACCATTCACCTTGGATAGCAGAGGCAACTTCTGAAAAAAAGCACCCCCACACCACTATCACACAGAAAGAAAACCAACAAAGCAATCAAAACACAGCAAGGAAATTAAAAAAGGATAGATTAAATAAGACACTACTAAGAAAATCCTCTTTCCAAAAAATAGGCATGATAATTGTCAATTAATATACATTAATATGTTTGCTTGTGGCTATAATTACTGTTTCATTCTACATATCAAGAAGAGATAATTGACAATAGACATGATTACTGGAAGTGAGCCAATGTTAGTTTGTATGGGGAAATATAAATGGCATTCATGACATTATAAATAGTTAATTGTCCCAAACCATAGATTAATATCAATATTTCAAAAATATAATTAAACTTAAAAAATATTTTATGAGGTCCAACTTTTGAAGCTGTTTACCACCAGCCTACAGAAGCAAATTCTTTTTATTCCCCACTGATTACAAGTGAAGGCAACAGGAAATTGTGGATACTTAGGAAGACATGTTCCAAAGGGGTGGCCACGTTAGTCTAGTCCAGAACAAACAAGGAGTCTAGTGACACTTTTAAAGGCTAACAAAAATATTTATAGCATGATAAATAGGAAGACATGAAATTCTGCAAGGGTCATAGAGGCCTTTTGACTCAAACCGCTGCAGTCTCATACAACATATGTCCCTGACAAAAAGAATTAGAGAAAATACCACTTGTTGCCATTTAAGCATCAAAATAAATACTTAATTTGGGATGATAGGATTAAGAATGAATTAAATTGTTGAAACTGTGACTCTATCACTAGAAGAAACCTTGAGAATTAAATAGCTCATTTTTGCCTTGTTTTCTGACAATCTTCCTTTGCTTTTAGGAAATAGCGCTCAATTTTAAGTCTACTTACTTTATAGTATAGATATGAAATGGTTGCATAACACACAGAGTCTGCATAATGTTTCATCTGATTTTGAAATTACATTGAGTCCATGGAGCAAATTAATTCCTAGAGTTAACAATTGCAATTTTCATTTAGTGCACTGGGTTGTACTCCAGTTTATGTCAAGCATGACTCTGGCTTTATGTCTTCTACTGTATTTCATACAAAACCAAGCGCACTTTGAGCACTCTACAAATAGTAATTATTATTTTAAATATATACATATATAAGTATTGATAAAAATGGATCAGATATTAAAATCCTTACTCAGTTCTTGCTGAGGCGAAATGCTCATAGACCATCTAATTTCTTTATCAGAAAATGATGACCACTTTAAGCCCTTAAATTAAAAGACCCACCATTTCCTCTCACCAGCAATTAGTAACTTCTCAAAAGGATCTTGCCTACTGCTTACTGACAAATCTGAGATCATATATTGGTTGCTGTCAATTATTAAAACAGATTGCCTTGTGAACACAAAAATCCTGGATTCAGAACAAACTGAATATTTTGCATCAACCTTCCAACCTTTGCCCAGTTATAATGGTCCTTCAAATATGAGATTAATTCATATTGGCAATAGTATGTCAATTGAGTGGGAAACAGCAGCACTACTCTTGAAAATGAAATTCACATTTGAAGTTGTGTTGGCTAGATGTGGAGCTCTCCACTCCCTCATTGTAGAACTGCATTTTTGGTTGCAGTGTTTACAAGTTCCTATGTTGGCTAACTTAGAAAATCAAAATTTGTCATTGGTGAACATTTGAACATTCAAACAAACAAACCCTCCCTCCCACTGTTCCCCGTAAAACAAAAACCTGTCTTTCAATGAGTATTTGAGCAATGAAGTCAACTGTCTGAGGAATTTGAGCACAGACAGAATTGTGAACATTAGTAAATCAAAACTTCAAATTCAAGTGCTAACTAGGGGTATGTCTATACTAAAAAAAGTTGAGTCGATTTTGTTAAGTTGACTTAATAAGGTCAACTTTACGTTGACCTTATTAAGTCAATATAACAAAGTGGCAACACTTTAAGTTGACTTAAGTCCACCTTGTTAAGTCGACTTAATAAGGTTCACTTAAGGGCTACTCCCTGTCCACACTGTCCTTAAGTCAACTTAAGAAGTCGACTTAAGGCTTAAGTCAACCTAATGAGCGGTAGTTCTTAAGTCGACTTCATGAAAGTCCAGTGTGGACATGGAGTAATTTAGGTTGACTTAAGGGTTCTTAAATCGACCTAAATTGCTAGTGTAGACATACCCTAGGACACTTGCTTTTGTTATGTCTGTGGGTTTCCAGAGATGTGATAGAATGTCATAATGGATGTAATACCATTAGTTTTTCTACTCTTCAGTACTGTTTTCATTACTATCTCAAAAAGAACAATAAAAAGAATCAGCAAAACCAACAAGGAGTCCGATGGCACTTTTAAATCCCACTTTTTTCTCCCACAAAAACTCATGCAATAAATAAATTTGTTAATCTTTAAAAGTGCCACAGGACTCCTTGTTTGTTTTGCTGACCTAGACCAACATGACTACCCCTTTGGAACTTGTCAATAAAAAGGATCATATACAATCACAGTAAAACAAACCCAGTCACTGGCTTTCTTTTCACACACACCAATCAGCCCTTCCATTTGTACTATGGACTGTTCATAGTTTTATAGTGATTGAAGTAATGCAATTACATTATATGGAAAATCCATATCAAAGAGTGCCATCTACATCTGCTTCTGACAGACAAATTTATACACTCTCTGGTAATCAATAAGCACATGTAGATTGGTTGTTTAATTTTTCTTTTCCATCAAAACCTGCTAGCAAAAAATATGACCTTCAGTTCCTCCTAAATGTAGAGTCTGCTTTACCGATAGCCTAGTGGCCACCTCTCTAACTCTTTATTGCATTTTAACTGAGATTAGGAAGGAAACATGTAGGTCTTCTCCTGTTCAAATCATTCAGTCACATTCTTACACTATGGGGCTGATTTTCTTCTTACTCATACCAGTGTAACTCAAGAGCTACACCCCATTGTAAAATTAGTGCAAGTCACAGAAGAATCTGGCCATCAGATGATTTCAGTCATGCTTTTTTCTTCCAAGTACCTCAGAGTCCACAAAGGGATGCTGAAAGGGGTTCCTATTTTAAATGAAACCATTAACAGGAAGGTAACAGATTTCCTTATATCTGATCAAATTTTGGTGCATCACTAAGAAGAAGGAAAAAAAGACTTTAAAATGACATAAAATCAGTAATTGAACTTTATGCTCTGCTTCAGCTGAGCCCACCATGGGAGCTCAAGTTACTGTAATTTACAAATCGTATTCCCTGACCTTTTCTGACATCACCAGTGCTGCTGCTACACAAGTGTATTAAATGGAGCAGAAGATATGTTGGTTTTTGTGAAAATCATAAGGAAAAAACCATCAGTGTTTGCCATATAGAATAGGGGGGAAAGATTTAGATCTCAAGGGGCAATGCATACAACACAGAAAAAATTCATCAAAACTTATCTTCACAAAATACATTCCAACATAAATACAAACTTACTGATATTATCTGAACATACACAAAACCAAGCACAGGGAAGATAAACCGTTAATGGCAAATAAAAATGTGCAGACAAAAGTTCTCAGGGACCTGCTTCCCCAATCCCACTAAGCTGCTATGAAACCATAGTTTGGTCAGAGGAGCAAAAATTGACTGTTGGTATTAATAGGTATGTTTAACATGTCTCTTCTGTAATGAATAATCTGCATAAGGGGATGAGAGTCTACTACTGCTAATGGAGTTACTCCTTTAGCTGTGTTTGTAATGTTTTATGTTTGTAAGCACACATGATCCTACGTTCAAACCCCACTGATGATCCATGGGAGAGGGAAGAGTTTGTTTCTCAACTATTACCTGTGACAAGGTACGCAAAAAAGAATTACATAAATTGTCACCTGATCTGCTATAGGGCCACAGAGCAGTTTAGGAAACAGGTAGGAGGTTTTCATAAATACAAATGGAGCTTAATTGCAAGTTATGCCTTTGAATATCTCCCCTGGGTGCCTATTGTTATGCCTAAAAGTCCAAATTTAGGTGTCTAAATAAATGTTGAGTGAACATCCAGTGGCTTCCATTTACTGAAACTATTCCTATTGAAACTAGCTGAAGGTCTGACCGCATTTTTATTTTTCCCCAAGACTGACTGTGCTGGCCTTTAGTATGTATCAGAGACTGGAGAACCAAATGGGATGTGCAAGGGCCCTACATGTGTCCATTAAAAAGCCAGTATTTCCCCAGTTATCTTCAATTGTACCTAGAGTTCCGATATTATCATGTGTCAACTGTTAGCAAGTGCTGCTTTTCTAATGGACATCCCTGCACTTGTCCTGTACTGTATTTATTTTTTCAGCACAATTTTCTCTTTGCCCATCTCTGCTTTTCTTCCCCCAGTTTCCTTTATTTCACTCTATCTTCCTTCTCAACTTTTTCTCTATGAACACTCCCTGCTTTGCAACTCAACTTTCAAGCCCATATTATACAAGTGATTTTGAAATTTGTTTTGCTAATTTATTTTCAACTTTAGGATGAAAAAAAGCAAGATTTATATCACAGGGTCTGCAGCTATATAGTTCTATATTTGGATGATTAGCTTTCCACATTCTGAAGATATCCGAGCTTTGCACAGAATCAGACTAGCCACTGAAAGCTAACCTTCCTCCAGTCACGACTTCAGGTCAACTCCACTTAAAAGAATACAGAAACCCATTAATGGTTACAGGAATGGAGTTCTGAGTGTTCTGAATATAAACGGAGATGTTACACAAAGTTCACATACAGAAAGCTTTGTCCAACCTAGAAAAGTAGCAGGTTTACAGCAAGAACATCAACTCCATGTATAAATAAAGCCTCCTAGCAGTTTATAGAGATCAGTTACATACTGGTAAGTGTAGTGAGATGCAGTCTTTCATTTAGTTGATTTTTGCTTTATTTTAACATTTGTTTTTGGTATATTCATGCATGATATTGTACATCAGCTCTGATCATGGACGTGCTATGGCTTTCTGGCTCTGATTTTTCAAAACGTTTAGGCCCACAATTGCACATATACAATGATCACAAATGCAAAGCAGGCTATGCTGATAGACCGCTCTGAATATTTGCATGCCAATAAATTAGTTGCAGTAACTGTATGTGCAGTTAAGATAAGCATTTTGCTCACACAGAGCTGTATTGCCACAGGGAAAAAATCAAAGTTTATAGCTTTATTTATAGATTCCTTCCACCAATTACTGAAGGGATAGACCACATCTACCTGTGTGATCATGTTTCTGTCCATGACCATTGACAGCGACATTCCATGAGAACAATAAAACTTGACCAGTTGTGAGGTTTGCACATGCAAGCAACAGAATTTTCATGGGAGCTTTACCCAGACTAGATTACAAAAAAGACCTCACACTTCCAGAAGTTAATGCAAAACACAACTTAATTCTTCCTCAATCATTTATTTCTATATCACCACACAGAGACCAGCTTACTAATACTCATATAAATAAGCAAACAAGCTCTTATTTTATGTGGGCAGATCACTGACACCTCTCCAGTACGTGTCCCCATTTTGCACTGCTTCTAATGAGAGTGTGACACATGGAACAGTTGTTTCCCATTTTCTCTGAAGTCTTCCCAGGCCTCATACCCATTTTGATAGACTGTGAGATAGGAATTGCAAAGAGCAGCTTACAGGCAGCTTCTGGTGCTGGGAGGCTACCACCATTTTCTGATGGTTGGCCCCTGGCCATATCTGCAGAGCATTTCTGAGATTTTGCTTCATGCCCACATATGAACAGGGCATCTGTCCCCACCTAAATGTATAGATAGAGCACAGTACTGGATATAGCTCACGCAAAGAACACCAGTTCTCAGTCTAATCTAAGCCACTATCACAAGGTAGTCAGGAAATGTTGCAGCATATTACTAGATAAAAAGAAAACAATAGTGCCCTTATAATTATGATGCTATCAATAACTCTCTATTTCATACAGAAGGCTACCTTACTAGCTTCGTATCCAATCACATTTAACCTCATTTTACGTTTCTTATGACAAAGCCTGTTTATGATCATCAAAATAATGGATGATGTTTAAAAAAAGGATACAATGTACTGCAGGAATTGATAGCCTCCTGCAACTGCCTTGAGAAAAATATTCATCAGACGCTTATTTTTAATTGCTCTTATATGTCTGCGGCAACCACGTCAGGAGATCGAGGTGTTCTAGCTTTGCCTTTATCTCACCCATTTCACAGCGGCAAATTACAGGCTAGTGAGGTGCATTTGTAAACATGGCAAAATCCTTTCTCCAGTTTTGTAATGTACTTACAAACTAGGCTTACAGACTTAGAGGGAAATTTCTTAGGATTTCCAAACTACGCAAGCACATTTTAGGGAGAGCTCATTTTGCTCTGTGACTCTGAGTTGTGGCTAAACTTGGATCCACAGATCCAGTAGGTCAGGGTGGGGAACAACTGCTGGGATTCAGGTGTGGGTGGAAGCTGATGCCACCTGTTCTCTGTTGCCTCTTTTGATTGCTTTGCAACCAGCCCACTAAAATCAGATGGTGACATCAAGGAACAATTTGCACCATAAGGTCTCCAGGCACTATTGTTGGGGCTATACACTTCTTCCTCAATTGTATGACTCATGAAAAACATAACTGAGTCCTAACTGCACACAAAAACCATGCGGCAGTGTCCATTTGGTAGTCAGAGGTGGTTAGTTTCCAGGTGCAGCATGAAGACTAGCTTTTAGCGGGAAACAAACTTTTCCTCAATCAAACATCTACTCAAAGAGTTGAATTATCAAAGAGGAGTATTTCTGATGTAGATAAAAGTTATTTTCCCCATTCAAAACTCCTCCAGTGCCCAGCCAAAAAGCAATGAAGAGCAAAGATCACCAGTGAGAACTCCATCAGCCCACCACTGGAAAGTTTGGAGTAAGAAAGAAGAGGCTATTCAGTGCAAAGGGACACACCCTACTAAATGACATCCTTCCAGGAACAGTCTCCTGTATAAAAATCAAAGATGAATACCATCCCCATTCCTAACAAAATGAAAAGTTGTCTAAAAAGGAAGACTCTTAGTTAGATGGATCAGTATTTAAGAGGAAAGAGCCTATTTACAGTAGTGTTTTTCTGAGTTAACCAAAAAAGAAAACTTAAAAATAACTTCCAGAACAGAGGTCAACACATGCGTTTACTGTCAGAACAAGTCTCCTGATTCATTCAGTGAAGCTGCAATGATGGGGAAATTTGTATGCATGAAGCTATATGGTGTAAGAATTGGGCCCTAGAACATCAACTGCATTATCCTTTCTGCTTCTGCAATATAAATAACAGAAGTAGCTGGACAATAAACACAAACTGTGAAACCATAAGTCATTCTCTTCTGATATCTATTTTTCCAGTAATAAGATCAGTATATCATGTTGGCACAGAATTATCCACTTGAACCTGGAGTTACCATGCTGTTTAGCATATGTCTACAACACTACTCATAGGGAGCAAATTTCAATAGGACTGTTAAAAAGCCCTTTGAAGTTCTGTCCACTCTGAATAGAGTGCTAATGACATTTGCAGTATTGACTTTCAACCATGGCAACCCAGCTAAAATCTTCAATCTAACAGAAATCAAAGCTTTGGATCTTAAACCTATCCCGTTTGTATCAAGTCCTCCATAACAAGAAGAAAGAAGCAAAAATCTCCTCTCCTTTCTTTTTGTTGGGCTTTTGCCCAATGAAATTGGAAGAATAGATGGCTGCCTGCGAAGTTACACTTGTTCAAAACAGAGTGATACAAAGCATCTCATGAAAGAGAAAAAAATAATCCCCAGGGTCGTAGAAATATTTCCAGAGACAAACAGAAAGTAAGAGAATCTTTTAAAATTTGAGTGTTTTAAGGACATAGATCAGTTTCTATGGTAACATTTTAACTTTAAAGGACAGTTAAGGCAAATCTCTGTCCTATCGTAATGTTAAAATATTAACATAGAAATTGACCTGGGTTCTTGTAGGGGATAGATAGAAAACTCAGGTTTGGGACTGTTTCCAATTTGGCTAACATGTATTTACCCAAACTGAATTTGGATATGGGTTTAAAATTGTACAGGAATATTGGGAAAATATTCAAATGTTTACATTATCATCGTCATTTGTAGAGATGGGTGGAATTTTAGGCATCAGATTGTGAGTTTGTGAGAATGAGATGGCCTGTTTGAAAGCAGAAACCTGTCTGACAAACACAGATCCCAGGTTATCTTGTTTGAATGAAACATCTCTTATTAATGAGATTCTCAAGCCATTCACCATTCAATTTGAGTTCATAAGGAAATAAACAGTCTCTTTATCATCTCTCTGCAGGTGAAATTAACCCCGTGGCCTGAGGAACACTTAAGTCCCACTTAAAACATTACTCTTCTGTCCTTTCTGCTTAACCTAGATAAGCCATTACTAAGTCTAGTGAAAGGAAGAGAAATAATCATTGAGTTATAAGTTTAGCTGGGAACCCTAATAAGGTCAAAATATTATGATGGTTG
The DNA here is from genome assembly GCA_007922175.1 of Pelusios castaneus. Classification (NCBI taxonomy): domain Eukaryota; kingdom Metazoa; phylum Chordata; order Testudines; family Pelomedusidae; genus Pelusios; species Pelusios castaneus. Next base: position 1,138,847 of record ML685834.1, read on the forward strand.
AACATCAAAAGAGTTAGTTGGGATAAACAATTAGAAGTCTGGATACTTTTCAGAACCTTAGCCTAACTGTCCATCTCTCCAGTCTCCAATACCGTTCTGCAAATCTCATCAAAACAAGCCATCTCATATGATCCACTGCCTCCATCCGTATTGGGCAGTCTATCTCCTGGTAATTTGACTCTACTTATTCCAATCCCAGTGGAAATTCACAGGTAGTGCAAAAGTGAAGTGGGTTTTTTTGTTTTTTTTTTTTTTGTTTGTTTGTTGTTATTGTTGTTTTGATTTGGGTTTTTGTTTTGGGGGGTTTCCCCCCCAAAATGTAACTGAGCTTTTATGGAAAAAGTTTGTCTCAACTAAAGTTTATTGTGAAGTTAATTCTCATTTTTTATTAAATTGGTCACCATATTCCTAATCACAGTGAAAACAAAGCCAGTACATGTAGGAAAGCATTTGCTCTGTCATGATGGGGGGGGAAAACGTAACAAAAAAACTGGTGTTCAAATACCAGTGTGAACCCACAGGGTCAAAGAAAGTCTTTTGAAGTGTGTTTTCTGACCCACTAGAAATTAAAGTCAGGTGTTCATTACAAAACTTAATTATCAAGGAAGAACATACCAACAGCAAGTAGCTAGGAATTTTTTTTAAAAATCTCTTTGTTGATATTTTTTAAATTTTTACTTCACCTCAGGCTAATATTCCAAATCTTTGCCAAACTTTCTCTTTATTTGCATTTTAGCAACAAAATGAATATTATCCTTTCTAGATAGTTTTATGCTTTAGAATGCAATACTGGCTTGTTTGCTATGTGGAGGAATGAAAAAATACAATGAAAAATTATCTGTATTTGTGGAGGACTGATAGCTTTATGGTAAGGAGGATCTTTAAGGTCACTAGTTGGACTGACCCTCATTGGCCAAGAATGAAAGACATTGATACTGCAAGGGTTTTTTGGTGGCCAACATGAAATGAGTTGTTAGTTTCAATGCTGTTCTAGTGGTTTTCCACATCATAAAATATGTCCCATCAAGAGGGGAATTTCAGCATCCTGAGGGATGAGCAGACTAGATCAGGTATACAAGATCCACAATTTGCAGCCCAGTTGAAGTCATGGGCTTGCAAGTGATATGCAGGAGGCAGAATTCGGCACAGGATCTCTAATAATCCCCATAAAATATTCTAACTAAAATGTAGGCCTCCACCAGTTTGCACAACAGGTTTACTCAGAAAATCCTCCTAGCAAAGCTAAGTGGCACTGCAGAACTTGGAGTAAGGTTTAGTGAACCACATAACTACAATCTAATGAACAATAAAATCCACTCCAGAATATGGCTGGCAATTCCAGTTAACCTGTGAGCATGTGAGAACAGGAAGAACATTTTATTCAAGTAAGCAGATGCTTTCCCCTTAAATTCTGAATAAGATCAAAGGATTCACGTAAGACACATCCACCTTTGTCCTCTTTTGGTTAAAATAAAGTGATATAACAGAAAAGGCTTCCGACTCCTGTAACCAAATCATGACAGAGCACAGACAAGAAAAGTTTGGGGGAAGCAATCAGATCTTCTGCTTCTTAAAGGGTAGTACCATAGCGTCACTCATTATATTACACAGAATTTAGGCTTTTATGGTTTTACCATACAGTGAAAGCCATCACAGAGGAGGTAAGCTATATATTTCAGAGTCAATGCACATTTGATATACCACTTGGCTTTGTCTAACTCTTTTATAAGATTCCTTGCTAATATACTCTTCAGAAATTAACATAATACTTTTTGTTACTTTGTTTGTTTTGTTATCCAGGACAATTGTAGATGACTTGAATTTAATTGCACAGTTGTTAAAGCAAGCTTTGGAGTACATCTTATAGTGAAAATTAAATCTTTTCATCACCCAGCCATATTGAATAGCAAAGATTGCCAGTGCTAGTCATTAAAGACACAGATGCTTTAAAGTTTGATTGGGGAGTTGTAGTTAATACCTCAAATTCCAGTGGCATATGGAAAAAAAAAGTAGCAAAGCTGAGCATAACCAAACAGGAATTGTTTGCTGTCTGGGAGCTGTTTTTTGAAAAGAGTATTAGAACATTATAGAAGAAAAAAATGCAATATAATGGTGTTTTTCCTTCAATATCCAAAATTCATGAGACATATTTAATTTACTCGCAAGGATTCTGTAAGAAGCTAATCAAAACTATTGTGGTGTTTCACTATTCCACCTAAATGTATTTTTCTCATTATTTTGCATTTCTTCAATGTCAAACTACTCCAAAGGACTCAGCATGAAGTAGCAATGTCCAGTGGATTGGGATAGAGGAGATCTGGATTCTGTTCGTCTAGCCGGACCTGCTTCATGACCACAGGCAATGCCATTCATCTCTCTGTGCCCCAGTTTCCTCATTTGTAAAATAGATATACTGATGTTTATCTTCCTCTGGAAAATGCTTTGACATCACTTTGGGGATGAAATTCAACCATGCAGAGCAAGTCAGTGAAAGGTCTATGCACAGAGACACACTCATGCCTTCAACATAGCACTTTGGAAAGCCCTCTGCACATATAGGAATTTTGCCCTTAAAGACCTAAGTATTATTATGTACGCCCATATTGCCTTCAAGAAGTGAATCAGTGATTTAATACCACCTTAAGAAAGAATCTTGCTATTCCTCTCTCCTCTGTCTATGTTCTCCCTACTTTGTAAGGTCTTGAAGCCTCAAGCTGTCTGGATTCTGTACAGCACCACATACATTGCCAGAGTTTAAAATACATTAAATACTTAATTTAGAACTCATGAAATATGCTGGATTAACAGCATGGAGACCAAAATCCTCTATTTATACACAAACTGGACATAGCACAGGAAGCAAGGCAAGCTTTCCACCAGTGCATCGTGGGAATATGCCTCAATCCTGACCTGATGCAAGAAGCTAGATCAAACTTCCTACCCACAACAAAGGATTATGCTTACATTGAACAAATTTCATTTTGCTGCTTAGCTGAACAAAAGAAAAGCAGACAAACAAAAAATCAATTGCTTTAGCATATTAGAAAATTGAAAGAGTTTGCCAGCATTGCCCACCTAAGGTTTAAAAATCATGAGTCAGGCCTCCCAAACAAACAAAAAACCTCCACAACATTTGCTTCAGAATCATGAGACTGTTTTAAAATGATACATTTGATTTATTTTTATTTGTCTTTCAGAGTAAACTCACTTTATATTTTCAAACTGTTCTCCACAGCCATAATGACTTGAAATTTTTCCACTCCCCTCTTTTTCATTTAAAAAAATAAAAACTGAGCTATTAGTACAATCTCTTGATTCTAGTAACAGGCATTGCAGAAAAACATTTAAAAAAAGAATCACAAGACTGACAATAAAATCATGGCATTTAGCAGCACTGAGTAGTTTCTAACATGCTAATCACTAAAATTTTATTCTAGCCCAGAGAATTCTTACTGGATACATTCTCTTCTTCTGAGCATTGGATCTCAAAAAAGTGAATGTTCTCATAACAGTGTGGAGTTTTTCCCTGTTAACTAGACAACTCCCTGACCAACTCCAATCTTCTGGGATTCTAAACCTTAAACTGTTCCAAGGCTAATCTTCTGTGAATCTGTGAAAGCAAATACCTTTACACTCTGAGGCCAATCCTGCTCCTAATTAGGGGAAATTCAAGATAATTGTTGACATCAGTGAAGATATTATGACCTCTACTTTACATCGTCTGCTGAAACATGGGGGCAGGAGAAGCAGTTCTACTCATGATGAAATAACCAGGAAAATTGAAGAGCTGAAAAGTAACTGTTCTTGCATTTTATTAGCCGCAGTGGAAAACAATATCTACTAGGTGTCAATAGTAGCTTCATCAACATAGCCTTTGAGGACTTGGCAATCATCAATGGATTTTATCCTCACAACATTTCTGTAAGAAAGGAAACATCATCTCCATTTTACAGATGGGAAACAGAGGCATGAGGTAGATAAAGGAATTTTCCCAAAGTCACACAGGAATTTTTTGGCTGAGCCAGGAATTTAACTCGTGTCTTATCTAAAACATCCTCCCAACATCTCTGGTGGATCCACTCCCTACACTCTTCATCTAGATTCAATCTAACCACTGAAGTTATGGGAAGCATTTAATTTCAATGGACATCAAATCAGGCTGAAACTCCTGGCTTTGTTCCAGAATATGAATAAAATTCATAAAAAAATGATTGTGCTGAGATTCAAAGTGAAAGAAGTTTTACTAGTAAAGACATTCCCAGAATGTTGTGTAGGAAGTATGAGGGAAATAAATTTAATATTCCTGGTTCTCTGATAAAACTCTAAGACCTTGATTGCAATAATTGTCCACACATTGAAAGGGCTTTTGCCCAATAGCAAAAGGAAATATTAGAGATGACAAGAGTCCACAAAGATCTCCATTAGGTCTAACTCTGATCACCTTGCCGATCTTCATGAGCAGCTTGTTTTTTAGGTCAAATTACTGAATTACTTCAAAGTGTTGCATAACTAACACAAAGATCACAGTATAGAAACTTTATAGTTTATATTTTTGTGTTAAAGACTTGGGTGAGAATGAGAGAGAATTTCAGAGGAGAACATGGTCACTTTGTCTGGTATCCTCTTTGCAATTGGATTTTCTGTTAGCTATGTTAGTCTCTGCTTTTCAGAAAAGATGGAACAATCAGATTTGGAGAACCTGTTCCTTAACTACACACATGCTTAATCTGCGCTGTACTTTCATTTGGAAAATTGCTCTTCTGTTTTAGTATTTGTTAGATATTTAATAATTTGACTCCGTTAAGGTTATTGCCCATTAATTTAACTCTTCCATTGTCTTGGAAAGCATTCCTGGTATTCTGCCTTACTTGCTCAGGTCTTTGAAATCTTAGTTAAGACTAAATGTAAATGAATTCCTGGCACTATGAAGTGTTAAGATGAAAAGATGCTTGTAGTTTTCCATTTTGTCACATGGTTTATTGCAAACATCACAGGGGAAATCCAGCCATAGGAAGCAAGTGGGGATGTGAATAGCAGGCTTTTCCAACTCTGATTTCCTTCCTTTACTATGTGAAAGATTCCAAACGAGGAGCCATGTTAGTCTAGTTCAGCAAAACAAACAAGGAGTCCTGTGGCACTTTTAAAGACTAAAGATAAAGTGGGATTTTCTCCCATGAAAGCTCACGTGATAAATTTGTTAGTCTTTAAAAGGGCACAGGACTCCTTGTTTGTTTTTACGTGAAAGAGCAGAAAGAAATAAAAAGGGATATAGACAGTGCGGTGCCGTGGGGGGAGCAGGACCCAGGGCCAACTGGCCTAGGTGGGCCCTGCCCCCCATGCTGGAGGAGAGTCGGGCCGCTCCACCCCCACAGGGAGCCAGCCCGGGCGGGGAACCAGAGGCTGCTGGCTGGGAGCCGGCTCCAGCCCTGGCCCTGGAAAGGGGGGCTGCCGGTGGGGGGAGCTGGCCGCAGCCAGGTCCCCAGGCTGCTGCGGCCGGTGCCCCAGCTGGGGACCCGAGGTTGCTGCCGCCGCCGCCGGCAAGGCCTGGCCCTGGCCACCTGCCCCGCCCCTGGGCCTGCCTGCTCCACCCTGGAGGCGGGGAGGGCTAGCCCAGGGGCCGGTTTAGTGCTCCCTGCCTGCCCCGCTGCCTTCGGCTCCCTGCCGAAGGCAGTGGGAAGCAGGGAAGAGTGTGGCCACGGGGGCACCGCGGTGCAGGCCCCGCACTGCCCCGTTGGGAGCGGGACAGCGTGGGGCCCACGTAACTGCGGGGCCCGGGGCAATCGCCCCATTCACCCCCCCATAGGGACGGCCCTGGATATAGAGTGCAAGAAGTGATGAAGAACCTGTATTGCTTTTAAATGCCCCTTTATTTATGTCACAGTCTCTCTGGCTATGTCTACACTTGTAAAGTTAAGTCAACTTAACAGAGTGGCTACACTTTAAGTTGATTTAAGTTTACCTTGTTAAGTTGATTTAACAGTAGACATAGCCATTGTGACGGGGCGGCTCCGCCCCGCACTAAAGAAGCCCAGCAAACACTGTGGGCGGGAGAAGCCCCGCCCTTTGAGCCCTGCTGGGCATGCTCAGACTGCTCTCCCTGTATAAAAGAGGGCAGCTCAGCTCAGTTGGGGCTGACTGACAAGGAGAGAGGACCTCCACTTGAAGCTCCTGCTGAGGAAGGGGAGGAGTGTTAGGCAGACCAAGAGGGAGATGCTGACATGGAGTGGCGGTACCAGGCGTGGCCATCTCGTGACTGGAGCCCAGAGACCCACCTGCGGACAGTATCCCGGGAAGCCCTGAAAGAGCCTCGGACCAGGACCACGCAGGAGGATCGTCAGTCACTCGGGTAGGAAGTAGCCCAGGGGCCCGTGTCACGGGGTCAGGGGTGGAGCCAGTGTGTTTCGGTGGATCCCCGCTGGCAGAGTGTTGCAACCCGGGACACCCATAGGGCCCTGGGCTGGGGCTCAGTGGAGTTGGTGGGCCTGAGCCCCCCTACCCGGGCACTGCCCCTGGAGTCCTGTGGGCCTGATCGCCCTGAACCCAAGGGCGGCGTGTGGACTCTGTGGCCG